>VZTV01059191.1:0-22857 GCA_013400875.1 Anhinga rufa | reverse complement strand
GAGGTGAGGGGAACATTTTTCCTGGCTTACGGTAATAGCAGACCTTTCTTGTCTACTGCCATGTTTCGGAGCACAAAGTTATAATGTACTATTTTTATTTGAACTAAGATTAGTATAATAGAATACTTAATGGTTTAAGTTTTAATGACACCCGGATAAACATTTTTGAGCTACGTACTAATTTTAGAGGCATTTTTCCTATGAAGAGTTTGAAATTGAGAGTGGGGATTGTATAACCTATCTGGAAAACAGTTTTAAGCAGGGTATAACCAGAAAATTAGGTAGACAAGCTTAAGAATATAGTACAACAGTGATTCATAAATCACACTTTCAGGCCTTTTTTGGGAAGTCATATGATAAATTGGAGAACCGGTTCCTAATTCCTGTGTTGCGATCCGAGTGCGATCTGGTTGAGGCACTGTTGCAGGTCTGCTTTGCTACAAGCCCTTTCGATTTTGCTGATTTGACTTCCTTGTGGCCCTGCATGAACATGGGGATGTGCTATTGAGATCAGTTTACATGATCAGGCCTCCAGATGGAAAAAATATGGTTGTTCTTATGTGCATGGCTAAACACACGCATTGAAGCTTACAAGCATGGTAATATAATTATCAGGAATATAAATAAATCCTTATCTGTTTCATTGTTGCCACTCTGTTTACGATGATACACAGGGCTTTGTGCTCTTTGGTAACAGCATGCTAAAATTTTATATCGCAGTGTTCTTCACCTTCAGTATATTCTCTGTGTGTGGGAGTGTGTGTGTAAAGGAGATTAGGTAACTATTTAATACAATAATAAAAGCAATACTCTGAAAGCTTTGCAGCAAGCATGATGAGAGTCAATAGATGGTAGTGAAAACCACGCTTGTTACAATATTAAACTGAGAGTGCATGAGCAATCTCTTGATTGCGGGATGCTCCTAACCCTTTTGTTTTCAACTGAAGATGCTTTGTGCAGTGCTGATGGGTATGTTGGAAACAAAAGATGAAGAAAAGAACAAAAGATTTCTGCTCTGTTTGCATAAAAACTTCATGAGCCTAAGGCACAAAGTTTATACTGGAGCGGTGTGTGGCCCGTAGATTTCCAACAAGAAAGGAAAAAGCAACTTTCGTCATTCCTTCACAAGTTCAGATGAAAGGACTAGGAGCCTCCTGGTCCTTTCAGTGCCAGCACCAAGTCGACCCTGCTGTGCAGAGCTCAGTCTCTGCTCAACTGTAGCCTCAGTCTAACTTGAAGGAGGAAAAAATGGATATGAGAGCACTTATCGTGAGATCTCATTGCACCATGGTCGCACTGTTAAAAGTTCTTGCGATGAGTGTACATCCACAGCTGGAGCTTGGGTGGAACACGTGCTACAGCTGATTGCATATTATTACATTGCGCTTCAGGAAAAAGGCATTTTAAGCTTTCAAGGTGTTTTGCTTGCCAGAATAATATCTTAACGGTCGTAATATATACTTCTAGAAGTGCTATGTCATTGCTGTAGAATCCGTGGTTTTTATGCACTTACAACTGGGGAGATGTTTGCAAGTTTGTATTCTGTCTATGTTTATTATCTCTGTTTATCTGTATCTGTTACAGATCTAAAACACATTCATCCTCTTCGGATTTTGTGCTTGCAGTCTTCCAGCAGGAGCTTCCTGTGTGTTCCAACTCAGCTGAAAGAGTGTTTTACATCAGAAATTTCTAGTGCAATCCTAGGAGTGGAATGCAAATTGAAGATACTTGTTTTCTATTGCTAAATTGAGACTCATCTCTTTTCACCACCCCTGTTATACATATTTCATATTATTATCGCTGCATGGGCTAAAACATAGCCTTCAGCTATACAGAATAACTTTTAATACTTGTGAGTTTTGGAGCTTTCAGTGGTTGGCCAGCTTAGTGCAGTAGCTCTGAAAGCTGACAATAAATGCTTTACATTTAAACTGAAACGTATATTCTGTGATGATGAAAATAAGAAAAATCCTGTTTTATATGTGTGTATTTGTATTCATACATAGTATGCACCACAACTTGCAGGTTGTGATTTCCACTCCGTTACTAGGCTTCTTTCCCACCTTAGAATTCATAAACGACCATTGTAAAATGGGAAAAGGCAGGGGCAGACTGCACACTGTCAGCCGTGGTTTCTGTCTTCAAGTTTCCATCTTCAATATGACTATATGTTTATGCTTCAAAAACTCGATGCTTCAGAGCATGTTGTGGGAATAAATCATGTTTTATACAAAAGTTGGGTAGAACGGATTTCCATGTGCAACTTTTTATCAGAGGACTAATAAAGATACTGTATTTCAAAAACAAAAAAATACTGGTAATGTGAGGGAATTTCTAGTCGAGCAAGCAATTGAAAGCTCATGGTCAACCATCGCATTGTGGATACCACAAAACAGAGCAGTTGATGGGTAGTGGAGCAGGGATGTTAGTACCTGTGGCACTAAGCCATGTTGTCTGGTTACTGACCTGTTCTTTGTTGGATTTACGTGATGCTTTGTGTCAGGCTGAGGACTAATTAGGCTCAGAATAGGTATTTGCTTTTTGCTGTATCTCTGTCATATAAATGTGTTTTTTTTCAGCATAGAAAACACAGTGGGGGATCTCCACCACAGAAACTGTTTGTGTTCCTGCTTTTCCTGAGGTCACGTGTGATTTGCCACCGATTTTGGTGGAAGTAAGAGCAGGCTGCTTGCAGGCTGCTTATATCCCTTTAAAAACTTTGACAGCAGAGGTAGCTCCAGGTACCGCAGTGAAGGTGCGCAGGCACTGACGTCCCTGTGCGGCTGGAGCGCAGGTAGAAACCTCTTTTCCCCCATGGGACACGTTTCCTTAGGTCTGTCTGTTTTCATTTCACTGGAGAAAAAGGGCTGAGTAAAGGCAGATTTCCTCCTGGTGGGGCACATTGTGAATCTCTGTACGTGGCAAATTCTTTGGACATTTTTCTCTGTGTTTTTACATACCATACTTATCTAAAGTTTCTCTGAGGTCATGTTTTCCTTATAGAGGAAAATGGCAAATTCCCGCTGTCTCCTCTTAATTATCCAAATTTCTCCATCAGTGTTTCATCTTGTATGTGGAAGTTGCCACCTCGCTTGCTGTGCACTGTACAAATAAAAATGCAAAGATGAATGTTCGTCATTATATTTTCTTTTACGATGATGTGTCCTGTTCATGGTTTGGAGAGGTTTGGGAGAAGGGTCTGTTTTATTTCTTGTTTCATCAGTGGAGACTGCTCAGCTGGAGGTAGTGCAAAATGGTTGTCAGTCCTTAAAAATTCTCTTCTCCTTGTTAATTACTGCTACCTTTATTCTGAGTGTTTTGCAATGGGGCATGAAATGGGGTCTAATCCTGTGTAATCCCTCTCCACTGTGGTGGTGTATTCTGCTGTGTACTAAATTGAAGGGATACTGGGAGCTGTTGGCTCGGTGAGGTATATTGTTTCTTGCTCAGCCTGGATCCAGCAATGTATTGTTTAGATTCTGTATCCGGGAGTGAGTATATACATGCAGATGGATAAAATTTGTAAAACCTAAGCTTTGCATGATAGCTATCTAAACTCAGGAAGTTAACAGAGAACATAAGGTCAAGGACTTAATCAAAATGTTGGCATGACGAAGAGTTGCTTCATACTGCATGTGGTGTGTGTTCATGCATAAATGAGAACGCTAAGGGATATTTCTGCATACCCTTGTTACAGACCTGTCCATGATGAGTCTCATTGGGTTTGGTCAGTGTAGAGATTGAGTTCCTGATTACCAAAGTTGAGAGAAAAGAAAGAGGTGAATGTTCACAATGTTGCTTTTTCTCTCGGACGGAATGGTACTTTCTTCAAGTAATCTTTGCCAAGTTACTTGTGGTTTTTAATCCTTGTCTCAAATGTACTTGGACTACAAAAGACTGTACAAATTTTCATTTTTCATCTGCCAAAGCTAATTACAACTACCGCAAAGTGCTTACAGATAGTCAGTTATTTTGTAAACTGCCATGAAAAAGAGAGGGGAGTGCGGTAACAAAGTATGTTAGCTCCTCTCTGGCCCTTCTGCCTTTCTTAGATAGATCTGTTGCTGTGTGGGTTTGAACAATTTTTAAAAAAAAAAAAAAAGGCAATGAGTTTTTTCTCCAGACTCATGCCTCTCTTAGGAAAATACCTCTCATATAAAGAGGAAATGGAGTATGACAAGGGATGGAGGTGCAGTGACTCAGTATCCAGAATTGTTTTTCTATGGCTAGAAAAGTGAAGAGTCCCAGCTGAGAAGGGTAACTTGCAACTGCTAGGAAGAGGGATTTAGGAGGATCATGTGAAAGGAAGAATTGCCGCTTTCATGGCAGGAAATGGCTGGAGCACGCAGCGGGACCTTGGCAGGGAAGGTCAGCACGCAGGCTGGCTTTGGGGAGGCCCAGAGGAGGTGGCTGAATGGTGTGGACAGGCAGGGAGCACATGGGAAGTAAATAATGGAGATTTAAACCTGGTTCAGAAATGACAGGGCTCACTTCAGGTGCTGAGTAGGGATATCAGAGGGCAAAGCCTCTGTGTATCATTGGTTGCACCTTATTTTGGTTTTGCTTAAAGACAAATATAGACTATAGGTGGGTAACCATTGATGTGCTCATGAGTCATGTAAAATTACGCCATTCAGGTATTGCCAGCAGATGCTTCAAATGAGTAATTTGTAGCAGAGGTCTGGTTCGCTGAAACAGGCTGAGGATGAGAGCGCAATTTACTATTTTGCCAAAGACAGTCTGATGCCCTGACTCCCTGTTCACACATAACTCATTCTGAACTAGCCTTTGCATTTTGGGTTGTACCTCTCAAGCTTTGAAGAGATCTCCACATCTGAAAACTTGTGATTCTCCTTTTTCCCTGAGAGAGTAATACAGCAAAATCTTTGTTTCCCTTCAAATCCTGATTCTTTATGCATGAGGCAGCTTATTTACTATACATCCTTTGACTTGAAACTGATAATGGTGCATACTGTCAAAAGTGGTGTAACATCTTCCTTTTGCTCAGGGAGCTCCCTACTGGTTTTGTGGCGCTTCAGATGCATCCTGGTACATAGGTTGTCCTGCTGCTCTTGCTGGGTTCGTGGTTTGGTGTTCTCTGGGACTGCAGTCTCTTCTTTCATCTCAGAAGTAGAGTCTGTGAGCAAACTCCTTCCATCTGAGACTTTCTTCTCGTGTAACAGTCACTTTTACAACTAGGTGAGATGTTTTTCTTTGGCATGACAGCTTGCCTGACAAATGGCTAGTTAGTGTGACGCTCTCCTTTTGATGTTCAAGTTGCTATGCATAGAGAAGTTGCTCAAGTGAGAACATAGCTTACCCTCCACGTCCAAGTGTCCTTACCTACAGTTGTTGTCTTTCAACCTGTGGTTCAGGGCCTTGGGTTGGTCAGAACCATCTACTAGATTTTGTAGAGGCACATAATTTTTTGTGAGCTTTATTGACATTGGGGTTCTGTTTTTTTTATGATTTCTTAGCCACCTGGGGCTCTTCAAATTGTTTCATGCTTCAGTTCAAGGTGCATCTCTGATGTGCAACACTTGAGTAATGCATTCAGTCTCCAGTAAAAGCAACACAGAATCATAGAATATCTCAAGTTGGAAGGGACCTATAAGGATCATTGAGTCCAACTCCCTGCTTGTCACAGGACCACCTAAAACTAAACCGTATGACTAAGAGCATCATCCAGATGCTCCTTGAACTCTGACAGGCTTGGTGCCATGACCACTTCTCTGGGGAGCCAGTGACTGACCACCCTCAAAGTGAAGAACCTTTTCCTAATGTCTAATCTGAACTTCCTCTGATGCAGCTTCATTCCATGTCCTCGTGTCTCTTATCAGTGGGCAGAGCCACTGGACTGACAGCACCCATGGGCTTAAGCACTTCAGTGAAATAGGCACATAGCATCCTGCTTATTGGGGAGCTCCTGGAAGTAATAAATTGCATGTTGCCCCTTCAGAGAGTTATGTGCTTGAAATACCTGGGAGATATGGCAACCACACAGCTATTCAAGCCCAGACTGTAGGATTTGCTCTGTAGGTAAGCAGAAATATTTCTCTTTTATTTGGCTAAGAGGTCTATTTGGCCTAATTAGGAAGTGCTTTGGCAATGATGGAGCAATATGAGCACACAGGAATGCAAGAAGCCCATCTTCATTGTACACAGATAAAGGGAAATGAGCAAATAAAATAGGACATCCCAGAGTAGAAAGGATTATAAGCTGGCAAGAGATGGAGTTCTTATTGCTAGGTTGATAACCCTAATTGATATAAACATGAAGCCCTGTGCAGTCTGTGGTAGTTAAAAGATACACATCTAAATAATATTTAAATAGATTCATGCATTTTTAAGACCCACTGGAGTGTAATTGTGTTCAACATAATTAAATGAACTGAAACCCCCTGATAACTGTGCATTACTGCTCCTAAATAAAACACTCTCCAAAGAGACTTCAAGATGCTTAGTTAAGGCGATAAAAAACCTAAGCCCAGCGCCATGAAGTTTTGCATGAGCAGCTTTATTTTTAGTTCATCTGTATGCTACCTGCAGTGGATGAGAGTGTGTATTAAAAGTGCCATACCTCTGCCAGAGTCAAAAGCTGAGGCTTCACTGAAGTGCTTTAGGGCAGAGTGAATCTTTCGGGTTTTACGTTATTCATATGAATGTGGGGTGTCTATTTAAGCTAGCTTATTAATGCCACCAGAGTGGGAATTCCTCTGCATTTGTTGGGCACTTAGTCCCCCCAGAAGTGAAGGTTTGTAGGGGGAGCATGGGCAGGCGGGATGGGTGGCCTTGGTGAGCGGGAGCTTAGGCACAGCTTTCCAACAGGAGCTACAGGAAACCATTTCTTCTGCTGCTAAGATTACGTGGGGAAACGTGGATTGCTGCCATGCTCAATTATGGTTGTTTCCTTTCCTGGTAAAAGACGGCCTGTCAGGAAGCGGTAGGAGTGAAGGCGAGGTTAGTCCTTGGGTACACAGAAGTGTTGGGTGTATCCTCCAGGCTGCAAGCTGCTGAATTTCTAGCAGGAAAAAAAATAGAAGAATAGCAGAGTTTGAGAAAGCAGTTTATATGTCGACTTTCTGGTTTTCCACAGCTGACAGCTAGGCTGCCCTCTGCGCTCTCAGCCATAAATCAAGGGCTGTGTCTGTGGGGCACACAGTACCCTGCACAGCTGGGCACAGCAACCAGGATAACTGATTTCCATATCTACTCCCAGAACAGGGGAGAGACCTTATCGCGCCTTGGTGTGCAGAATAGTATTTTTTCACGCTTTGTAAAACTGGATTTTCAGGTGAAGGCAGATAATCCAGGATTCCCTTTCCTCCTTTCCAAAACCTTCACATGGATAGCAGGCGAGTGCCTGTCTCTTGGAAGTAAGCCTCTTAAATGGCACATGGAGGAACAAGTTGTCCTGAGATGCTGTTGTCTTCTCAGTTTGTTTTGTCTTTAAATATTCTAATTGTTTTTCTTTACATGTTTTCTGTTTGTTTTTTTTCAGGCTACTCTTTTAATTAGTTGATCACACCTCAGTTATGTAGACCCAAACAGTCACAGAAGACTTGTTTTTGTCGTATTGTCTTACTATTATATATAAAGAAAAGTACATGAATCTTAATGACTTCTCTGTCACTATTGCAGTTGATATAGCCAGCTCACTGAGATAAAGATTCATTTCATCATCTACTTAAGATGTTTAGCTTTTGTATATCTATTTCATTAGAATCTAACTTAACTCAAACAGGAAGCCACCCCATAACATATGCTAAACTTCCCAATTCTGAAACAAGAAATTATCTCCATATCCTTAATAGTGCTTTAATCATATATATGTTAATTTCTTAATTCTTGCCATTCTTCTGTTTGCCATTTCTTGCTGCTCCAAGTGTCAGGATAGAAGCCCGCTGCAGCTGGTGTGCACAAAGAGATGACGTTTCCACTGAATTTGAGAAAAAGTCTCAGAAAAAACAGTGTGCAAAAGGAGGAGGCAGTGAGAGCAAGGGAAACAAAACTAATGAGAGGCAACGTCAGGTGCAGCTATTACATGGCTTAAGGAGTTGTTAACTTATTCTGCTTTACAAGCTGGCAATGACAACCTATGCCTGACTGCTGACCAGCCCGGTCGGTAGTGATGGCCTGGCAGGTATCAGAGCAGACAAGAGTTTTGAGTTACATTTTGATGAGCTTAGTGCAGATCACCTCAGGGAAAGGAGGATAGAAGATAATATACTGTTATTAGGGAAGCTGGACATTAAGGGTGCTTTGAACTAACTTTTCATGAATAAAATTTGCATGTAATCTTGTCTGTCAAGATATTATTATACGCATGTGAAAGAGCTGGTTCTACTTGTGATAAATACCCACTTTTTAAGTATGTTGGAATGTACATTTGCATAGACACAACTTTTTCGTTAGTATGCATATATATACATACACACAAACACATTTTTATTTTTCAAATAGAGGACTTCCATGGTTGCATGCCAGAGAGAGGGATCCCACTAGTATGTTTTCAAATCGATTTTAATTTACAAAGAGCAAAATGTAAATCATGCTCAGAATGCTTTTCCAGAGATGCTTTGTGACACCTTCTTGACAAAGACTTCAGGGCTTTACAGTGAAAAGTCAGGGGAAAAAATGGTGGTGCTGATGGTGAAAGAAACACTTTATTTGCAGTATTTTGAAAAGGGGAAGAGTTTGTTTTGATGTAAAGATAGGGCAAGGTTTCATATATATTAGAAAAAGATTACATAGTTGTGTGATTTTAATATAAAGTTTCTGGGTCTAGAGTGACTGCTCTGAACTCAGTGAGCTGTATCAGTTATTTCAGATAACTGCTGCAATAGCTTTTATATCAAGCTGTACCATTGTGCATTCTGCTTATTGTACAGAATCTAGAACTGTTTTAAGCATGCTGCAGAGAGCTTGACAGAGTTTTATTAGATCTATTTTTGTACCTCTGTCTGTAAAGTCGCATAGCTTAATGACTCAAGCCTCAGATGCCATAAAAATTAATGGAAAGTCTTCCATTGAATTGGTCTGATCTGTATGTTCTCTTTGTTCTTGCAGTGTCCAGCTATAGAGAGGTCAAGGGAACCATGACAACCCTTCAGCATCCTCTGAAATAGCTGTTCTCAATATAAAAATGTCATGACTTCTACCCTGAGTATTTTATGCCTTCCCTTGAATATCAAGGCAAGTGCTGGGCTGCCTGGCCTTGCGCTTCTGTCTCATTCATGTTTCTGACCCCGCTGACTGTCAAGACAGACTTTGAACCTGTCACTTCATGGATAGTGGAATTGTTACTTCTGCTGAATAGAAGATTGTCTTTTCCAAGCCCTAGGAAAAGAAGGGAATGTTTCTCTAGCAGCTTGTTCGGTTTATTTTTAATGGCAGTCATTTTGAAGCTGAGCCAGAAGGCAAAACATCATGCCTTATTCCTGGCAGAAATACATTGCTAGCCAGGGACAGGTAAGAGGGTCAGAAATGTGTAACAGATAAAATTACTGTGAAGCTCCTCAGATTCTCCTACAGAAGGCTGTCCTCATCACACAAGTCTGTGTTACTGTGGCAAATTGAGATGCAAGCCCTAGCTGAGGAACACGCAGATTTAACTTTCCAAAACAGAAAAGGTTTGGATCTGGTTTAAATCTGCCTCCTTAGAAAGAACTGTGGAGGAACATGAAATACAGTGTGTCTCTCAGATTAATCACCTGAAGCCTGAATTCGTGTATCAGTATATTTTGCAGTGCAGGGAGGTAGGTTGCCAGTCTGAGGTTTCCTAGGGTAGGATGCAAAAACTTCTCAATCTTCTATGAGCCCGCATTAGGAAAAATATCTAAAGAGGATGGGTATCTTATTCAAAGATATCCCATGAAAATCCAAGCATCCCTTGCTTTCTAGGTAAGCTAGTTCTGCTTAACTTTAAACATCGCGTTGGATGTGTGCTATGTAGATGAAGTTCTGTGGAAAACAGTATGTTTATTAGGCACAAGCATGTTTCCCTTCAGCAGACGTTCTCATTTCACCACTTTTTTGGTCCCTCCACCCTCTTACCCCTCTACGCTCCCCAGACAAGCCTGTTTGCTCTGGCCCACGTTCTGGCTTTCATTTATGTACTTCTTACAGCTATCCAAACCAAAGGTATTATTGAAATGCAGGGTTGTGTGCCACAAATTTTTGGTAGGCGTCCCTGTTAAGATCCAACTGCCAGAAATAAGCTGCTGATGTTTACAGTGACTCTCCACACAGTAGTCCTGTGTTTCAGGCACGGAAATGGATTTTCTTCTCATCTTGGGCTGTGAAGGGCAAAAACATGCCTTTGCCAGGGCATGATTGCAAAGTGTTGTGAAAGAGCATCTTCCCTTCCTCTATGCCCTTTCCACATACGTTTATACTTTAATAGCAAAAAGTCAGATTTTTTTTTTTCCTCCCAGTTTCTGACCTGTTCCTAACCTCCCAGTTTACGCACGTGCTGTGGCCGTAGCTGGAGTGGTTTGTAAGTTAGGAACTTGTATAGCTGCTTTGTGTGCTGTAATCTGACATTGCTATGTGCAGATGGAGACCCATCTGTCTTGCTGACCAAACAGGCTTGTAATGTGCACATATTTTTTTTAAATTTTTGAGATTCATGCAATTAAATGAATTTCACCCAGTGGCTTGGAGGGTGAGCACATACATCAGATAATCAGGTCCTCTTTCCTGACATTCCTAACATCTGCTGGAATAGGAGGAGGATATGCTGGAATATGCTGTTTTGTAATACATTTTTTTCAGAATCTGAGACAGAAAAGTATACACTCAAAAAGTTGTATTTTCGGTAGCCTTTTCCAAAACTCTTCTTCTGCATGGAAATTTATGCAGTATGCTGTGCCAGTGCCTAGTGTTTAGGACCATATGCAGGCTCATTAAATGTATAGCAAAGTCCATTATTCCTCCTTAGCTAATAGTGGTTTTATTTTATTACTATTACTAAAATATGGATGTGTTTTTACTTATTTTTATTGCCAGCAGAGCTCTCTGACAAAACATTTTTCTCCTTTATACTTTCAGATGTCAAATACAAAGGATTCCACCAGTGAGTTAAACTAACTGATGTGCAGTGACCGATAAATCCTAACTTTATAATAAGTGTCAAATCATTCCAACTTTTCTTTGTAGTCACTCCATTAACAGGAATCCCGATGGATTCCTTTGGTATTCACATGTATATCAGAACTAATTCTCTGGGAATTCCAGGGCAATTCATCATTTTCTCTGGTTTATGATGCCAAAAAAATGTTGCATGCATACATGATAAGATGGAAATTTAGAAACACATTTGACAACCAAAAATAGAAATCTGAGATAAAATATTCTAATGAAAACAGAAGTTATTACATCTTAATTTTAGGTTTAACCCTTTAAAACTAGTGGGTGGTTTACTTTCCTGGTTACCAGGCTATTTTATGGAAAAGGTCTCAGGCAGTAGTGAAGTCTTAGGAGAAACATGTTGTAACTTTTTATTAATAAATTAAAGCATTTCAGGAATGGTATTTCTGCTCATATTTGTGTTGCTTACAAATTTTTTCCACCAGAAAAGATCTGTGGGATTATATAGCTGGAACGTTGCAGTTTGTATGGCAATAAACACAACTGGTGCAAAGCAGTCTTCATGGTAGGGCTTTGCTTAACTGTTACATTTTTAACAAAATGAGAAAGGGTTTACTATGAGGTCTTGGTTTTAAAAACACTACTGACCTAAAGCAGTTAAGAGCACATCAGTGGCTACTGGATTACAGATATATCAGTGAGAATAAATTTGAAAGCTGTGTCTTTTTTTAATGTTACTCACACAAACTGTTTCAAATATGGGACCTGTCTACATCAAAATGGGACATAGTGGCACATAACTGAAGGCTTATTATAAATTGCATTGTCTTGTTATTTTTGGTATCAAATAGCTGTATGCTTTTTCCTACCTGTGAAACCAAAATGGCAGTCCACATTTGTTTAGACCCTGTTGTATTAGTATTGGAATTGAGCCTACAATGTAGGGCTATCAATAAGGAACAAGAGCAATGAACAAACTGATGGGTTTAGACTTTTATTTCCATTATCTTAAAAACCCGCTAGGTTTTGGCTTTCATATGAAAGCAAGAAAGTAAAAGGAACTTATGAAAATTAACATTGGCTCTTATTCTTTATGCATCAGAGTGAACTATTTTAAAAATATTATTATTTATGAATGCTTTTATTGTTCAATTTTATTAATAATGCTAGGGACTTTTTTTTAAAAAAACATTTCAGACAACTCCTTTGACTCTTTGTGCTTTGTAAGGGAATGAATGACAGACAGACAAAATGCCATAGTTTAAAATTCATCGTCTGGTTAGTTATACTTGTGGTTTGATGATATCTAAAGTAGGTCCTCTTGGCCATTTTCAGTGCAGTAGAAAAATGAAGCATCTTCTCTTATTGTAGTTTTGCCATGTTTTTAATGGTACTTGAAGAATAAAGGAGGAGGATGGAGATAACTATATGCAGGGATAAAATTTGGGGTAATATAAATTAGATATACAATCCTTTAAGTTATGACATTATTTCCTTATATGTAACATGGGTGTGAAATACTTGCTGCTGATTGATGTTGGGTTGATTTGTGTATCTGTGTTTCTTTTTTGACAAAAACAATGCTTTGTGGGTACCCGCATGCATAAACTCGTAAAATAAGGTCTTTGCCACAGAGATAAATGATTCGTCATCTTCCACTACACCTTCCTGGCAAGCTGAGGTATAAATGCAAATGTCTGTATTTTTGTTCTCATTTTTCAAAGGCTGAGACTTCAAACCCCACAGCTGTCTGTGTCTAGTTAGGAGGTTGCTTGCCACTTTTGTGGAGCAGTTAACTTGTAAAGCTAGCTGCCCTCAGTCTGGTAACCCAGCAAAAGCTGCGCTGCAATGAGTAAGTGCTTCAGTTATCAGTTCTTATCTCCAAGATCTTGTGGTATTTCTGTTCCTTCATCTTTTTTCGGATGTTAAGCTTGCTTTCACACAGGACTGGTCTTCCCTGGAGAGCTGGCATGAGCTGTATTTGGAGCATAGCCCCTAATTTAAGTCACAAGCACTGAGAACAATCCCTTCTGTCAGTCAGTCAGGCTGGTGCCTGCAGCTCAGCTTCTCTGGACATTGTGGCACTGGCGGACTGGGTTGCTTGTGAATAGCCCTTTCTTTGCAGCCACGTGCTCACTGGCGGTGGGGCCACCTGCGTTCTGCGGACTTTAATTGGGGTGCTGCAATCGAGCTAATTTTGCTGCAGGGACAGTCACAAGCCTTCAGCTTTGTAGAGAGTACCTTTAAAAAAAGCACTGTGAACTGCACACCAACATAAGTGAAAAATGAGCACTTGTTAGCTTGGTTTGATCAGTTGTGCAGTGCCATTGCTATCCTGCGAGCAGCCCGTGACTGCGGGTGTGAGATGGTGCGTGCAGGAGTTCATGCGATATGTTTGGATTTGGAGTATATCACTCAGTTACAGAGTAACCTTACCTTCACAAGTTACACCTATTTCCAAGCTGGTTTACTACACAAAATGTAACAGTTTCCAGAACTGAGAGGAGACAGGCTGATAAAGATGGCAAATTTCATATTGTTCTAATAAAATGATGGGTTCCTGTCTTACCTGTCTATCATTACTGTTTCCAGCTCCTATACTCTTAACTGGCAAAGCTTATCAAGGAATAAACAGACCTGTCTGGGGAATTTTTGGTAATGTTTAGAGAGGGATGTTTGTTATGATCGAGTGGTTGGGATTCAGATGTCACATCGTCTCTTTGGAAGTCATACAGGTTTTCTTATTGCCTGCAACAGCAAGCAAATGAAAGTTAAGTTTTGGGGTTGCCTTTTCTGTTTGGTGTTCATTTTCCTCTCCGGCACTGCAGCACTAGTTATCCCTACTAAGAATGCAAACGTTGTGAAAGCAGCTCGTTGTGTGCATGGGATCAGCAAGCATGCCCTCAGCCACTGGAAGAGTGTCCAGTTGTGTGGGCAGATGCGTGGAGCGGAGAGTCAAAGTTTCTTCCCCAGCTTGTTGGGAAGCAATGGATGGCAAGGAGGTGGCTGGAGGAAGAGGTATGCTTGCTGCCCCCTTAGCGGGTAGCGCTGCTGCTCCGGTAGAAGGTCAGGGTAGCATTGTTGTGCTCTCAAAGACGCCGTTGTTTTGTCCTCGTAAACTACACACTTGCTTAAGGGTGTGGAAAGTTGTTTGTCCAAAGCTCTAGAAAGTCTGAAGTTCCCAGAAGAGTATTTGCACTAAGAAACCCTATCTTTTAATGTTTGAAACATCTCCCATTTGAGATCTTTGACAGGTTGAGAGATAGGAAATACAGTAAAAAATACACAGGTATGTATAGAGGAGGCTATGTGTATAGATATACATTTAGTGTAGTTATTTTGCTTCTGCTGCTCCAACAAGTGACATGCAAGTTGTTTTCCACCTGTACTGTCCACAGTAGTTTTAAGAAACTGCAAGCTGTTCAGAATTTTGGGAACGTGAGCTCTACAAAACTTCCTGGGGAAGTTTTGTATATCCTTGAAATACCTGTTGTGCATGTGGGATTGCACTTTAAAAAAGCAGTGTGTTTCACAGAGTCTGAGGTTTAATAGGCTTTCACTTTGATTTAAACTGGAATGTTTTTTCCAATTTCTGGAAAGGATATTTCATTAAAACGGATCTGCCTCTTCAGCATAGTCAGGAACCCTGAGGGCAGGACCACATACTTATTTCCAAATGACAACAGCTTCAGTAAGGTGTGGTTTCTAATTAAAAGTTTTCCTCCTAGCTTGTATGCTAAAACTCTGCATTGCAACTCACATATATTATTAGCATAATTATTTTTAAATGATTTCTCGATTGCTTATTTTTTCTTAATATTCAAGGCATAATTTTCTATTTGTATGTGTTGCATCTATTCACAGCAATAATGAAATAACACTCTGCAGTGTATACTTGTTCTTCTCAGAATATGTACAAAGTGTAGAATGTTACCATTTAAAGAATGTATACCATAATGTGTATGCTCTTTCATAAATTACACTGTAGACAAACAAAATTACTCCATCCCATCTTTTGGACCTATTTTAAGTGCGTGCATATCGTACCAAAAAATTGTTAATTCACCCTGCTCGCCCCCTTGCCCGGCCCTCTATGGCATACATATCTGAAGTTTAAAAGGATTTCTCATGCTGCTTAAAATCCAGCCTGTGTTTTCTTTTGTTTTGGTTTGGTTTCCTTATCCATAATTTAAAAAGTATGAATTTGGACTGTAATTAACAGATGATTACAATTAGATTCCTGGCTATAGCCATTTTATTAACGGGGTAGCAATCCTGCCTAGCGAAGCAGACATTTGGGACTGCACAAACCATACTTCCGCCTCCAGTATATCTTAAAAGACCAACTGGCAGAGTGTCTTTGTGGGTGGCGTAAACTTGCCTGTTAAAGTAATTTGGCTGGAATTGTTTGCAGTCTGGCTGATTGTGCTTATAAGTAAGAAGTTTAATGTTTAAAATTGCTGTTAGTCATTGTCAAGAAAAGCAGGGCTACTCCCAAGTAAATAAGGTCAGTGAAACGTATGTAATGACTGGTTATTGGATGAGTTGGCAGCTGCTTGGGAGAACCAGATGGAATAAGAATATATGTGGGTGGGAGGGAATTGAGGCAGGTAGTGCCTGCAGATATATTGTTCCTCTGCTATGCGTTGCTGTCCCTGCCTTCTCTCTCTGTGTAGGAATTGGCAAAGACCCACCTGTTTCTGAAGAGCTACTGTGGTACTGCAGTTCGCAACTGTTCTTGCATGCTCAGGGCTAAGGATTAAGAGGATGATCCAAGAGCTGTGTGCTGGACGTGCTGCAGGGAGAGGGTCTCCCTCAGGGTTGTGCTGTTGCCTTTAAATTAGAATTCTAAAATCAATCAATGTCTCTTTCTTTTGTCTCCACCATAGGATGGGTCACTGGGAAATATTGATGACCTGGCACAGCAGTATGCAGACTACTATAACACCTGCTTCACGGATGTGTGTGAGAGGATGGAAGAGCTGCGCAAACGGAGGGTTTCCCAAGACCTTGATATGGTATGTAGAGAAGTTATGACTTTATTAACAAATGCCTGCCATTCATGCCCCAGATGAAGAATCAATATTGCGGCTTGAAGAATTCTACGCTACTATACATGATTGTGTTCATGCACAGAAACATTTCAGCTAACTCAGTTAAACACTTGGAAATTAGCATAGTTTTTTCTAGGTATTTGTCATGATTCAGTAAGCCTTGGAGCCTGCATTTCTTAGTTCTTCTTTAATTAGAGTACTTCTTGCTTGCGTACATTTGCTTGCAAACCTCAACTCTTAGAGTAAGATAGCATCTGATGAAAGCATCGTTTCCTCGCTCCAAGATGCTGCCAGCGTGAGCACAATGAAACTGTGTGCTCTGTACAAATTGTTTCAGTTGCTCTGTACAAACTGTTAAAGAACTGCTTCTCAGAACTCCAAGGTGCAAATACTGGTTTCAGGCCCCCAGATATAAGCAATCTTCAATTTTGTGAACTTTTCTATTATTACACATTATAGAACCTGTGGCAGGGGACATGGAGTCACTGAATCCTTCAGGCTGGAAGGGACCTCAGGAGGTCTCTAATCCAACCTTCGGCTCAAAGCAGTGTCAACACTGAATTCAAACCAGGTTGCTCAGGGCTTTATCTGATTGTGTTTGAAGACCTCCAAGGATCGAGGCCTTGCAACCTCTCTGAGCAAGCTGTTGTGCTGCTTCACTGTATTCGTAGTGAACTTTTNCTTTTATTTTTTTCCTGATATTCTGTGAGATACCCCCCATGGTATTTTATATCTGTTGTCTCTCATTCTCATGCCATGCACCACTGTGAAGAACCAGGCTCCATCTTTTTGGTAACCTCCCCATAGGTACCAGCAGGCTGGCAGTAGGTCTCCTTGAAGCTGTCTTTTCTCCAAGCTGAATCTCCCAGCTCTTCTTGCAGGGCAAGGGGTCAAGTCTTTGGGCACCTTGGCGGCCCTCCCCTAGACCTAGTCAAGTAATCAATGCCTGCCTAGCACACAGGACTGCAGAGCCAGAGGTGGTGGTCCAAGCATGGCCTGACAGTGCCAGGGAAAAGGGAAGAATCACTTCCCTCAGTCTCCTGGCTACACTGCTGTTGCTGGTGTGGGATGCTGCTGGCTGTCATTGCTGCCCAGGCACGGTGCTGGCTTGTGCTATGCCTACTGTCCCCCAGGTCTTTCCTGCAGAGTAGGCTGGCCCAGCCAGTCAGTCCCCACCCAGCCTGTGCTGGTGCATGGGCTCACTCCTCCTTAGGAGCAGGACTTCGCATTTGTCCAAATTGAATTTCATAAGGTTCCTGCCAGGCCACTCTGAATGGCAGCCCTGCCCTCAAGTGTACTGACTGTCGCCTGAGGTGGGCATCGTCCATTACCTGGACAGGGGTGCCCTCCTCAGGTATCTAACAGGATAGGCTCCTGCACTACTCTGCTTGTAACTGGCCTCCAAATACGGCACATTAAACACTATTCTTAAAGCTCAACTAGCCATTCAGTTGCCTAGACTCTCTGGGGAGTCCCACTTTAGCCAAAACTAATCTATATGCAGGTCATCTCCATACCTCATTTTTGTTACACTTAAGAAGGAACTTTTTAGGAGGCCTATCACAAAAACATCACATGTTTTTCACTCGTTGGACAATTTCCTTACTGTCCTGTAACCTTAGTAAATGTTTGTCACTACTTAGGGTATATATGTTTGTATATGTTACTGATTGCTGTGCTTTTTTTCATTGTAAACCTCTTTGTTAGTTTTCATAACATTCACAATTATCTGTGACCGAGAAAAAAGCTTTTAGGTCTGCTTTGTTAGGTCTTAAGTGTTAAGTTTGTGTTTCCCAACAGTATTGTGTGTTTTTACATAGAGACTTACAGATATTTCCTTCAAGTTTTGTCTTGCAGAAAATGGGTTACTGAAGGAATTATTTTTTTGTCACTTATGCTGTGGAGGTAACTTTTGTATGACACACAGAAACTCATAACCAAAGTATGGTTAATACCTCTACTGAGGCACAGTGCTGTGGGAAAGTCAGCATGGGATCTGATCACAGTTCTGCAGTTCCTCTACAAGATCAAATCCTTTAAGACAAATTTGGGAGCTGAAGTTGTGTAATTATGTCTTCTACCTTTGCTTCCCAAGATCCTAGCACTGACTAGCAGCAGGGAGTGGTTTGCGTCCTTTCACTAGCAGCTGTACCTGATGATGTGGATTACTTAAGGCTACTTTCTTTCTTCTTGGGATTCCAATTTAGCAACTGTGAGGCTTCCAGAGCTTGTACAGACTACGAACTTCAGTTACACAATGAATCTGCAGGATCAAGGCAGAGAGATTCATCTCCTCTGCCCTGCTGAAGTTCTCTAGTTCTTTATTTTTAAATAAAAAAAAAAATCAAATGTATTTTGCAGATTTGTTGCTGCCAAGAAGTTCCAAGTGTTAAACAAAAGGTTATTGCAGGAAATCCCTTTGTTAGACCCTTGAGGCTTCTGTGCAAAGAAACTGATGGCACAGAATTGTGGTTCTTGTGAAAACCCCCACAACGCGGTATACCTGATATTCTGGGTAGCTGTTGGCAGCAATGAAACCCCTTTTCCTGGTGCTCTTGGAAGGCAGCTCCTGTGCTGGGTAATGAAGTGTGCCTTATGGCGGGAGAGGACTCCCTTCCACTTAGACAGATGGGCCTAATTTGGTTCCTTTCACTTCCAAAGTTGCAGAAGCCAGGCTGGGGAAAGCCATGTGAGCTTAATTAACTCACATCAAAGGTGCAGAGCTTCACGCTGGTTTAAATAGATGTGAGCTAACCCAAGACAGACCAGTGAGTGATTCACTAGCTCATTCTGCTCAAGAGAAACTATAGTCAGAGAAAGTGGCTGTGTGAAAACATGTCCTGGAGATTCCTCTTCAGTGGCTCTTATATTAAGTTTGCTCACTCTAGTAGTCTAGTGATGACTTCTTGAACTGTCAGGTCAGAGAGAAGATATTGCAATTGAAAATGAAATTACTGCTTAATTTTTGCTACATCTGTCACCACTATAATACAGTTTCTGGACATCGGACTATAGATATTAGCTCACTTCCACAACAACAGCATCCCAACAGTGCTGGCTGCAGCTGAAACTTACTCGCATCAATAAGTAGGCAGGCTTGACTTAGGTGCACAGGGAGCAGGAAATGGCCATGTTGACTAGGATGCCTTTTCAGTGTGATAGAGTAGTATGCCTGTTTATAATCTGCTGTAGAAACAGGAGTTGGTTTAAACAGCAGAGCTGCTGAAGTGACTGCAAAAGTACTAATGTGAAAGACAGAACAGAAGAATGACTCATTTGTTGTGATGTTTTTCCTTTCTTTACAGCTTGAGGAAAGGTTTGCAGAGGTTTTGGAATAGTGAAGGGAGAGTAATGCTGGGGAAAATGCCAGCTTCATAGCATATCCCGGATGTGCTATGATAGCAAAATATATGCAGCCCCAAAATTATTATGCACCAATATTATTGGGCTGTTAGTCTAGCCTGACTTTGCTCTGCCATACATTGCCCTCCTAGCAGGGGTGAGGAGGGACAGTGCTGTCTGTATACCCTCTCTTCCCAGCAGTGGGGTTGTGCTAGAGCTGGAGGTGAGCAGTACTTCTGCTCTTCCCTCCCCGCCCCCCATGATGGTCTTCTCCCTCTCTTCAGCAAAGTGCTAGAACAGAGCAAAGCTGATATGCATGTAGTGCTAGTGCAAATTTCCAGGGTTTTGCTGGAGTGAAGGTTACTGAATCATGAAAAGGGGGTATCATAGGATAAATCCAACCCCTGCACTGAGATCAGGCCCAAATGAGGAATAAGGGGGCTGGGGAGAGAGTCTCTGTTGACAGCTATCTCAGAACTACAGGTCCAGTGTGCAAAAAATCTCTTAAAGCAAAAGGTATTGGGATACTTATTTAGATTTTATAATCATGAAAGATCAGGCAGTCAGCAGCTGTGATATAGTTGGAAGACTGCAGCTTGGTTTTTGGATGGCAGTTCTGACATCTTCCTCTGAAATGCAGTATGAGTGATAAATAATATGTAGCAGAAACACAAAAGGCCAAAGTTAGGTTTGGAGCTGCTTTTACTGAATGCTCTGAACAAAGAGAAAGAATGGGTCAACCCAGGGATTGAAGCGCCCTCTAAAAGTTGCACAGCAAGGCTGTGTCAGGAGGAGCAGTGTACTAACAAAGAAGTGCCTGAGCTGGCAGAGCTTTTCCAGGAATAGGTCTTTAGCACCGGCTCGCCCAGATTGCCCTTTGTAGTGTTTCCACTGGAAGGACAGAAATATGAACTGTTTATTGCAGCTTCTGTACATTTTGAAATAATTTTAAGCTGTGTCGGAGCAAGTGTTGATATCTTGATTGTATATTGTACTTTCTAATCAGCTCTCCAACCTTTCCTATCAGACCACGGCCATTTCAGTCTGGATATCCTGCTCTGGAATTGAATTTTTATAAAAACTCAGTTGGTAAAATTGTTCAGGAGAGAAGCATATCTTGTAGCAAAACAGTAGCTGCAGATGGAGCTGAACACAGAATATTTTTCCAAATGGTAGTGCTGTCAGGGATTGTTAGTTGTCCCTAACCACTGTAACTGCTTTTTGCGTTTGGAATTTTGCCTCTGTTTTTGTAATGGAGAATATGCTTGGGTTTGGACATTAATGTTTGTGAACAGCATGGGAGTTGCCCACATTTCCTAGCACTTGGCCTATTCCTGTGCACCATGTGTTTTTTTGGCTGAGGAAGAACTGCAGTTGGAGTAGATAGAGTGGATTTTCAGGTCTATAATGGACGTATCACTGGTAATATTGAGCTGGACATCTGCTAAAATGCAGTTACGGCCAGAAAAGTGACTCTCTGAGGGTGGCACCTTGTTACTGCTCGTATCTGCTTCTTTTGTGTCTTCGGGATCATATCTGCCTGGCTCACTGACAAAATCAGGTTCACCTTGCCTGTCAGCAGGGCAGGATGGCATTGATATAGCTGTGAAAGAGCAAACCGCATTCTGCTGTCTCATCTGTCACTGACAGCAGCTAGCTAACTGCTGCTGCTAAGGTCTGTATTATAGCTGACGATCTTGAAGTCAAATAACAGGTTGAGGTTTTCTGATGGACTCTGACAGTTACGGTTGTGGAACTGAGAAGTTGCACTTATCTTTTGACTTGTAAATTACATCAATTTAAAATGAATGCCACTGGAAATCTGTAAGACGCACAAGGATACCTTTTTCTTTTCTCCATCCATTTAATTAATTTTGATGTGTAAAAGGAAGAGTGTTCAGAATCTCTCTATATACATGGTGGTAAAGTACAGTACATGTTTTTGACAAATTGACTTGCCTAATCCCATGTGTTTTTACAGTACCTGCACATGCACAGATGCAAAGTCAGAAAATGGAAATGAACACAAAACCAACATAAGTTTCTTGCCTTGGTGCCCAGCATGTATGTAGTCCTTGTAGGTCTTGGCTGTGCATGGGTTTGAAAGTGCTCAGCAACCAGTTGCTTGGTCACAAATGGAGTTGACAATCTAGACAATGTCATCACGTATTAATGGTACGTGTCCAGCAAGCAGAGTGGAGGAAAAGTGGCACAAGTAGAGTAATTAGTAATTTAAGCGGTAGAATAATTAGGCTTTAATATGTTTAGAGGTGTTTTTGGCTGATACTGTACTGCTGGTTGGTGATATTGTAAGATTACTTGAGGAAACCAGTCAACCTGCACTAAAGGAGACTAAAATACCCAGAACTGTTGCAGTCAGTGATTGATGTGTATTTAAGAAATCTCTGTCGGAGTTAGTCACTGAAGCTGGAGTTACCGTGCTGAATATCTTTGTGGAATCTGCCTGTGCCTGCACTATAGCTGGCTCTAACCACGTCCACCATTCTTTGTGTCTTGCATATATTAAAATGTTAGGATGCTAAAATAGACTGCTTATTCTCAGCCATGAAATGATCAGCTCTGCTTTGCAAATGCAATACTGGCTGCTTTTACCTTTGTCCTGAGAAGACACCTCTATATCTTGTTGGAACAGGATCCCACTGTTTTGTTTTGTCTTGCTGTCTGTGAGAGGCCCTCCAAAGTATAAACAACATTGGAGTTGGATTAAAAAGGTATCTATAGTACAAAAAAAAAGAGCTGGAGAACACACAGATAAGACTTCCTTAATTCTGGAGAGTTTCCAGGCCTTATCAGGCAGGCACACAAAAGAAAAAGTAGCAGTAAAAGACATGAAGCATTTTTTTTTCCAGTATAGCTTGAAATAGAGGGGGTTTTGCCTGAATATGAGGTGCATAAAGTAGATATCCATAGGAAATATATAGTAGAGATTCACTATGGCTGCAGTCTCAGCTTCTCAGCATTTTTGGCTTTATCTCCATAAGTTAAATTCATAGTAACTTTTTCATCATTAATGGAGCTTTTCAAAGGTAGACACAATGGAAATTCTGGAACAGACAGGCTATTTTTGGTGTCTCATGTATCACACACGAAGACAGCAAAGACATTTAAATACAGAGCTAGCATTAAGCATGAAAATAAAGCAAGGCTTGTTCCATACACAGCAAAGTGAATACCATTCTTAAAACAGTTCTTAGTTCACTTAGTACTAGCAGACTAAGTAAAAATCTCTCAACTTTCTGTAAGATAATGATCTCCTGCAGTCTCACCACTGTTTTTGTTGGAAGCCTATTTGTGAATAATCCCTTAAGCAAAATCTGTCTACTTATAGGCAGAGTTTATTGGCTGGAGA
>VZTV01059185.1:0-13097 GCA_013400875.1 Anhinga rufa | reverse complement strand
TTTTTGTTTTGTTTTGTTAGTATTTTATTCAGGCTTGCGTCATGGACCAAAAATTCTAACGGTGTTTATGCTGCCTCTAGATTATTCCCATAATTAAACTAGCTGGTTTTCTTCAATTTTTTTTGAGATGAAGTAGAAGAAACTTTTATTCCAAAGGGTTATGAATATTGTCCCCCCTTTGCCTTCCCCCTCAGGCTGTATTAACAGACAAGATGATGTTCTCTCTTCTGAAAGATCTACCAATTATGTGCAAAGGCTAGTTTCATCGTATTTGTTATGACTCCAACAGATAAAGATTCAGAAGGTGATTGCACTGATTTTATTCTTGAGATGGTTGGATTTTCTGCTGTTTCTGTTTTGAAAGAGCTGACAGTGACATTATTACTTCGGTATATTGCTGTTTTCTGCCTGAATCATGCTGTCATGCCAAGTGCTATAAGAGTATTCTCAATTATTTAGTTATAACATTTTTCTTCTCAAGATTTTCATGCTATGTTCATTTCAGATTACTATTATTAAATAACAATAACAGTCCATCAGGAAAATGCTCTGAAAGTCATTTGTGTAAATAATAAAAGAGGACATTTGTCATGGTTTTCAGCATAAAGCACTCTTAAAAAGCTTATCCAAAGTAAAAGAACCATTGCTTTAATTATTTTAGCATCTTCATTGTAGATAGAAAGAAAACAGAATAAAAGCTGCATTGAGAGAGAACAGCGTAGGAGAGATTGGGAGGTTTGGGAGATCCCTGTGTGATTGCTTTTTGTCCAGGCTGCCTTCAGTGCATGCAATCTGTTAGTCACGTGGGGGAACAGAAGTGAGACCATGTGGAAGGCTTGCACCAAGAGGAAGAATTGCAGTGAAAGTTATGGAAAATTAAAAGCTGCTTCTCAAGCCGTCCTCCCTTTTCTCTGCAGCACTCTTAACTCCTTGGCAGTGACTAGCGGCATAAGCTTGGCCAGGCTGCCAGCAGCATCAGGTCACTGCCCGGCCACGCTGCTGCAGGCAGGGACCTCGGAAGGGCAGCTGGAGAATCCCCCCGGTGGGTCCTCCAAGGCTTGCGAGTTTCTGGACTCCTGCGCTGCCTCTTTGACAGCACTGACCATTCAGCATCCTGCTAGGAGGTCGTGAACTGGCTCTGGCAAGTAGTTTCTGCCCAGCAGATAGGTACCAGTGAGCAGTGCAGAGGGCAAGGGGGGCTTGTGTTCTCTCCCCTCGCACAGTGCTAGTGGATGAATTTACCCAATCACTCACATCACCTGTCCGTTACATGGGGATGATGCTTGCTAGCTGAATAGACAGCACTATTTAAGAATTTTTCTGTTCTAGGCAATTTTATGTGTTAGTGGACCTAACTGGTTTCACTAATATTTTCCTGGATGTCATCTCATGCATAGTGTAACTCAGAGAGAGGAAAATACAAAGCAATGTAGGAGTATTTTCTGAACTGTTGCAAACTGTTTCGTCTTTCTTAAAATGAAGCAATTTGTACTTAAGTACTCTGCTGGATAGTGGTGTGAAAAGTCCAACCCAAACTCTGAATGTTTCGTGCTGATTTCACAGTGTCATACCTCCACTCTCCTCCTACAGGTGAGCTCTGAAATAATTAACAATATTGGCATTTGAACATCTAACTTGTGAAATGAGTGGGTACTTATTGCCATAAAGTTGTTGCTTGAAGGTCTCAGCAGGTTTAGATAAACATCTTTGAACTATTTTTCCAAGGGATTTTTCAGGTAGATGTGTAAGAAGTAAATGAGAAGACTGCTGAGACTGAAGAGCAAAGAGGGGAATCCTTTCTGTCCCTTTAGGGGAAATGCTGTGGACTATGAGAAGTAACGAAGTATAGGCAGAAGGATGAATAGATAAAATCTTACTCATCAGACTGATAAAGATTGAATTCTGCTCATCTCCCAAGCATGAAAAAAAACCCTTTATTGAGAACCTCACCATGAAGAGAAGGATTCAAGTCAACAGATGCAGGAAACTCTGCTCTGTTACGGTCTGTAATTTCACTATTACAGATTCCATGCTCCATGGGCCATTTGCTCTGCTCTAGGATTATGAGATATGTTTGCTGATCTCATCTGTGTTTAAAGTCCCTTTAGGAGTAGGTGGCTGCCCAGGGGCCATTGCAAGCTTGGGGAGTTTCTAGGTATTTGGAGTGTAGCGTTGCTGACGCGAGCAGTTGTGTGTGTCTGTGGGAGCTTAAGTCAGCTTGACGCCATTCAATAAAAGTAGCCTAAAAGGGCCCAAGAGTTGGTGCAGGTGGTGGGAGTGGGCCTGAGTGTGTGGCTAAATGAGGGATGTGCATGCTGATATAGCAGTTGATATGAGTGTTTATATAGCGATATAGAGGCCTTCACCAGCACTGGTCTGTTCTTGTGTTGATGTATTGTGTTTCTGCTCGGGGACAGAACTGAAACTGTCCAAGGCAAGTGTAAGAGGTGAAAAAGCGAAGTAAATGTGACGAGGGAAAACATACCCTGGTTTTGACAGGGATACTTTTCTACACAAAAAAGCAGAAGCTCTGTGATTTATTGGCCTTCTGTTGAGTTTTGCAGGGTTTCCTGAGGGTTGGGTTATATGCGGCTTCCCAAACGTTGCGGGCTAATTGGACATGGTTTGCCAGTAGTGCAAAATTCATTAGCTCCTGGCTTTCCACACTCAAGCAAATGGAAATGTATTGATTGCCCAAGTAATAGTCCTTTTTGACACATGCTTCCTCCATCCTGGATGGAATTAGGATGGAAGAGTAATGTTCACCTCTTCAAACGCGTTTTAGCTTCTCATGCAGACATTCTTGATATCTTGGTATCTTGGTATCTTGATAGCTGATGGCTGCATTTTCATTTAGTGCCCTATTTCTGGCACCAGATCCATGTTAAACCATTTAAAACTGTTAGCAGCAATTGTTGTCTCCTGCTGAGCTTCCTTTTGCAACTTTCTGCTCTGCTGACTTGGCCCTACCTAGCTAAGGCGTTGGAGAAGGTTGGGTAGTATGGGATCAGACTGTATGGCACACAGCAGGTAACCTGTGGTGCAATGAGGATTTTTAGTCCAAGCTGCTGCTGCAGTTTTCAGTGTTCCATAAAGCTTCCTTAGGGTGCAGTGGTGGTGAAGGGGACCTCTTTGCAGGCCTCTTTGAGTTTTGGGGTAGGTGGGAGAGAGGGTGATGGGAGTGGAAGTGATATAGCAAATGGCTCTTCCATGCTTCAGCTAATTCCATATGAAGGGACTGTGATCACTAGTGGCCATACCTCATATGTTCTTCCTCTTTTTTGTCATGCAACATGACTGAATCTTACACCTTACAGCATTTCAGTTTTCCAGATTGTGTTTCGTTCAAATGGTCTTCAGGAATCTCTCTCTCTCTCTCTCTCTCTCTTCTTTCTCTCTCTAAGCCTTTGAAGAGGTTTTACAAGAAATGCTGTGACTGTAGTGTAAAATATCAATAGCATTTTTATTTAACAGTTGTTTTGAAATTTCTTATGAAATATATGGTGCTTTTTCTTATTAAAAATCAGTACAAGTAGCAAGTCTTTCAGTTATTTCTCGTTGTTCTCACTAACATGTATTCAGGAATGTAAATACTGGCGAAGAAGGAATCTGAAACAATCTGACCCTGTAATTACTTTGGAAATTTTTACTCTCTAAAATATTATTACTTTTTTTTTCTGGTAAGCATCGAAATAAAATAAACTGGAAACATTTGTAAGTTTTAGTGTTGAAAAAGAAAATATTTCTTTGCCTGATTCAATGTTCAGTATGCTGTTTACCTGTTGTTGTTAAAATGTTGAGCTATTTTGGGTCATAGAAGTCATAAGTGAAGGTTACCCATCCACAAGTACTGTACAGTCCCTGGCTCCAAACTTGGCAACACTTCTATTTGTGTTTTACTTAAGTGAATATGGAGTTGGATTTAGATGACCTCCAGATCTCCCTTCCAACTTCAGTGAAACAAAGTAGTCCCAGGGGCTGTTAGGGCACTTGTTGAAGGCAGATGTAGAAGAAAGATTCTGATGTGCAGAAAGCTTCTGAGGGTATAATAGATGTAAAATTATTACAGAATATGAGAAATTAATCCACTTTTGAATGGTTTAATTAAGAAACCTTACAGATAAATAAAGTTGTGTAGCTTCCTTCTGAAATCACTGAAAGAGTGTTTCCCTTTCCTTAAATTGGGTTCTCTACTCGAGCTCCTGTGTCCGTGTTTTATTTACATTAGGAGTGGATGGTAGTTTTGGCTAAAGCACAGAACTAGATATTTAGTAGGCTTAGGCTCTGTCACCTGTAATGTTGAATGAATCACTGAACTGTTACGCTGGTATTTGAATTCTGTAAAATGGGAAGCAAGATGGTTAGTAACTCCATTAATGTCGGCTTGTGAAGTACTTTGAGATGCTGAGCTATTGCTTGGGTAGCTTGAAACGTGTATTCTGCTGTATAAAATGACCTTATACTTTTTTCACGTATTGTGATGTACTAAAATGTGTTGTACTGCAAGGATTGTGATGGTAACTTCGATTATTTGTAAAAGGTAATGATGTAAAACCAGGTTCTTTCTTCTGGTGCTAGGATACATAGTGCGTCCTTGGGACCTGGTCTTTTATTTCAGTTACATTTATTATGAAAGTTCTTGTTATGAAAGGCAGAACCTTTTATATATATTTGTCAGGGAAAGGAACAAGAAGTAAAGATTAAGGATATAAAGACTGGATGCTCTTGGATAAAGAACAGTGAAGGGATAAAGCATTCCAGAACAAGTTGCTCTTTTGGTTATTAAAAGGTTAGTCTGTTCTACATGGTTATCTTGTACATGAAGTGTATTATTGAGCTGGAATTGTATACTTTCACTGGAATACAGTAGATGAAATAAAGTTATTCGCCTGCCACAATATGATGTGGAGACTCTAACTCTTGTATAGATCGTAATTTCACTACTCATTCTAGGGACCAGTTATTCCTGGATGCAATGTTCACACACAGTTATTGAACTAAAAAGAAATAATGTTGCTTTAAACTGGGTTTTATAAGCAGTGCGGACATTCTAGAAGAGCTGTTTGTAGAAACCAAGTTTGGATTGAATAATTGGCATCAGAGGTTTATGTGGTTTAGATTGAAAGCGGTTTCCAATTAAAGGTTTTGAATTTCAAAAACGCAGACTGAGAAACTGTAGGGAAATGGTTTGAAATTAGCTGAACCAAAGAGCTAAGGGAGCTAATGGTGGGGTTCTTGGAACCTCTTTGATTCAAAATTAGAAAAAGTGCGTAGGATTTGCATCCCAAGAAAAAGCAGAGTACACGAGCAGAATAATTGCAGACCTAATCAGAAGAAAAGCTAGCCAAAGAGAATATCAGAAGCTAGCCAAGAACTTGAAAGGAGTGGCAAGAGTGGTGTGCAAAAAATGAAGACTGTCATAGAGTTCAGAAGTCTTGAAGTGCAAATAAGATGTTGCCAGAAGTCAAGCTGAGTTTGACCTTGAAAAGGAAAATGATCCAAGTAGTAAAAAGTTATTTATCCATTAAAAATGAAACAAGAAAAGAAGCTGGGTGTTATGCAGTGAGCATGAGGTTATGATTAGAGCTATCACCCCCAATTTATATTATTATTTTGACTTCATTTTTGGTACAGTTAGTCACGTTGAACATGGAATCGGGATTAAGAGTGAAATAAATGTATACAGGTGGAAACACTTACAGTGGAAATTCTTATAGTGAAATGAAGATGAAACTGAGAAGTTTCTAGTGCTCAGATTTGTAGGGGGCTGGGTGAAAGAAATTGTATTTTAGAAAGTGTTGTCGCAAACATTTGAAAGCAAACACAACACTATTAAATTAGAGATGGTATTTAACTGCAGAAGAGCAAATGCAGTAGCTATTTTTCAGAAAGTAGAGACGAGGTGGTTCTGGCAGCTTGAAAATAATTATTTTTTTTAAGTAGCAAAGCAATAGAAAAAAACTTTAAAAAGAATCAAAGGCAGGGAGGCAAATGGAGAAGTGGAATACATGTAAGTAGATTTATGAGAGGTAGCATGTCATACTAAATTAGTGTCTGCCTTTGATAAGATAGAAGACCTTGTTAAAAATTTCAGTAGTTCTGTCTCAGAAAGCGGGAGCACGTTAATGATTCTTGCTTTTGACGGAAAGTGGGGAAGCCTTATTATTGCATAGGATTACAGAAGAATACAGGTCGCGAGTGGTGGGGATGGATTTATGAGCTAAGAAGTTTCATGGTAAACTAGTGACTCATTTGTAGGGGATGACAGTTAAGGAGAAAGCCACTCTTGTGACTTGCTTGCGCAGAATGACAGCAGTAACCCGCGGTGCGATGCAGCTGGGAGAAAGGGAAATGGCATTCTAGATACATGAAGCAAAATATTTTGGTAGCGGTAGGGAATTGTGAGTGTCATTTTTATAATTCACTAAGGAGGCTTCATCTGGAACTTGTCTGGTGGATTCTGCTTAAGGCGAGTGAGTTTGCAGGAAAAGCTGCAGCAACTTGCTGCTCTTACTTTGTCTTTTTCTTGGTTAATTCTATCAAAACAGGGGTCTTAAGACATTTATCTTGCTTAGTGAGGGATGGCAAAGCCTGAAAAAGAGCATAATTGCATCTCTGGTATATTCATAAAGAAAAAGCACTTGAAGGCTGAGGGGCAATGTTCCACTTTTAAGGTGGAATCGAGCATTTTCCAACTAGGAATTGTAATAGCAGTCAATGACACAGGCAATTTCCTTCTCTTTTCCTGTGTTCCTAATAGACTACTGTATTGTCTAACAGTGTCTATTAATTCTGTTAAGAGTTGGAATCTCCTTTAGTACTGTTGAACTTGCAGGCCACAAATAATATATTAAAAACCATACCTGACATTGCTGTAGTTAACAGCTATTGCTTTGTACCATTTATTATGTGGTGTCCTTTTTTTTTTATAGAGAAAGTATTCTAGTGAGAGCAGAAGCTAATTCTACTCACTAGATTTGATTCAAGAGACCTGTCAGATCACTCGGATATTTCCATATGATAAAGTCGGTGGAAGGTGTGAATGCAGAATTTATCTCTGAGACCCATTTGCCTTGCGTTATTACACATGCAGCTGCACTTAGTCTGTGCGCATCTGTAACTTTTTATGTTCCTCTCTGCAGTTTCCATCTGCCTTAGTATTCAGTGCATGATCTCAAGGGCATAAGATGCTGGTTCATGTTGAAAGGATATCTTTTAATATTCAGACTATGCTGCGTTTAGACCTGTGTGTGCCTTTTATTTGATAAAATACCTGTATTTCAAATGTACTATTCACATTATTTGTTTAAAAGCAATAAGCTATAGAGGCTTTTGAAAGTCATACTATCAAACTCCTAATTCATCTAGATCATGGCCTTTATGAAAGCTCCAGTAAGTTTTACCTGATTGTATAGTTAACTTTGGTTAAATATGTATGACTATTTTAACAATAGCTTATTGAATAGAGCTTGAATTGTTACCTGTAATTACAGTGAAGTGGGGTCAAATGAAGATTTCTGGGATGTAGAGGCTTTTTATGTGTTTTCCTTCTCCTGAAGTTCATAAACAATTAGGTAGGGAAGTCCTGGGTTGTTTATGAGTTGTCATGAAGCTTTATCCCTTCTTTTTCAATGACTATACTTTAGATTTAATTGTTAATTAAAACCTGAGTATTAAATATTGTATAATAAGGCAGACGGTGCTTAATTGTAGAACACGGTCATGATACTGAGTTTCCCTGGACTTTAAACAATTATGAAGTATCTAGAAGATGCAGCACTTTGCAAGAAAAGCAAAGGGAAAAACTGCAGTTGTGTTGACTTGATGCTACCTTTGCTATCTGGGAGCAGTGTGTCATCTTAGTTGGTGATACAAATGGAATGACTTTTCTTGTGTGTACGTACATCTATTACCCCTAACATGTAGTTAAGTTTAGTTTAAGGAGTGATGTAGTCTTTTAATGTTTCCTGTTAAATGAGAACCTAGACCCACCAGTCGATCAAAATAGCTATCTAAGAAAGGATTTTAAGGGGCTTTTTTGTCCATGTTTTGTTGTATTACAGCATGAGCAGATAGACCTAACCTTATAAATAGCATTTAGCAATGCCAAAAGATTTTGGGGAACTGTTTAATATTGGGGAAATATTGATGATTAAGAGAAGAAATTAAAAATGGCCTGTACAAAAATAAAACTGTTGAGGGATAGTGTTCATTTGCAGCAGAGGCAAAGCCCACTAGCATTTTGCTTATAGCAGTAGCTGAAGTCTGTATTGCTGTTGCTGGGTGAGCCCTGGTTGGAACGGGAGCGTGAGCTGAATACTCAAAAGCTCTGGTCAAACTGGTAAATAATTCCATGCTGTGGTGTACACCTTCCGTGCACTCTCAAAATTATTCACTTCATAAAAGGTACTGAGCTGCTAACATTGTCTAGTTTCTCTATGAAATCCTTCTGGTAATGATGGAGAGGCATTTTGCTGATTTTGTAAAGCTCAAGAACTCCCAGAAGAGAGACCAGTGTGTATTGCTGAAGAGGACCAACAGCTATTTATAAAACATGAGAGATATTATTTGGAAGTTTTTTGAGTACCACTTTGAATAAATGGATTAAAACAGAAAGACAGTGAGTAGTATCAAATAAATTGTTCTTCACTCTTTTGGCTTAAAAGTGGATCTGTTAAAACAGGCCTCCTGAACCTATATATAACTTTTATTTATTTTATTTTCCTAGTCCAGAGGCTCACTTGTGTCGCTAAGCCCTGGAGAACCCCTGTAGTTAATCCATGCCATTAAGAACCGCACATTTCTGAGCTTGAGAAAGCTGGATTTAGCTTCCAGCAGCACAGCAATTGGAAGCATGGGGGCTTGGGCAGGGGGTGGCAGAGCAGTGGGGATCTCCTTCCCCAGCTGGGTGATGGGGTGGGAGCACGGGCTGAGCAGGAGCCTTGTCAGCAGCCGGCACCCTGCCCTGGCTGGGACCTGCCCCAGCTTTTATAAGCCAAAGAGGCTGGTACATGGTAACGCTGCACTTCCGGCATTTAGGATTCAAAGAGGTTTGTGGCCTCTTTCTAAGAGCTAACTGCTTACCACTGCATCAGTAGTCCCACAGTATAGCATTATCCGAAATACGCAACTGAACCCTTTCTTAACCATTTTGCCTCAATTGACTTCCTGATGTTATCTCAGCATTGTAGTCTGCCTTGTAGGCTTTTTTAAAAATGTAGGTTTTGGTTGTCTTTTTCTCCCCCCCCCCCGTATTGATTATGGCCATTTGCCAGGCTGCAGCTAGTTTTGTTGATGGCCTAGGACATAATTTCCTTTTTTATCCTCAGTTTTCTTGTTTTCTAGGGCTACATACTTGACATTTTACATTACATTATAAAATAGGAAAAAAAGCGCTTCTTTTTTAAATTGTCAGTTTATGAATTTTTGTCATTGTTTTATGTAGAGCATATTCAACACTCAAAAGACTGAAGAATTTACTGTGGTGCCTTTTTTTTTTAACCAAGTTAATTTTCTTACAGCATTATCTGTGGTTGGTTTTTTTTGCTTATTGTATTTTGTTGTTTGTAATAAGTAAATAAGGTTTGACATGTATAGCTTCATATCCATAAAGGCTCTGTAAATGTTGTTGATTCTCTGGTTGTTCTTGTTCTCTGCACAGATCTTTCTCTGCACAGCTCTCACACTTTGCTTATAATAGCTTGCAGCTTTATTGTGTGAGACAACAAAATCTATATGTGCCATATGTTCCGCTACAGTGGCTGACACCTGAGAGGAGAGGAAGCATCTTCTCTAGGCTGTGTTGCATGGAGTATCTGCTTCACCTGGCCAACTTAGAGTTGGCTTTGCTGCCATCCCTGTATAGAATATACACTTGTACACCTAGAAAAGTAAGAACTAAAAGAACAAACTTATTTGTATATGCAGATACTTGACTAATAAAATGTTGTAGTGGTAATTCATCAAAAAGCTTTGAAAGATAAATTTTTGTCTTAAATTCTTTAATTTATTCTTTGATGATAAACATAATGCTCCTAGGTGTGTGGGGCTTGCTTTAGCTGCAAGAATTTTTGCTGTGTAAGGTAAACCTGCCAGGAGGGTGTAGCAAAAATATCTGTTAAGGGTAAGTATGGCGTGACTTCTCTCAGGTACAAGGTATTTTTTGTTCTCTTTTAAACAAGAGTGGTACTATAGTCATGAAATACTAGATCAAATTCTTTGTCTTTTATTAGCACTGGAATTCTGAGATACAACATCACTTGGTGACTTGCTGAATAATAGTTGTCTTTTAATGACTGGCTTGGATTACTTCTGAAAATGAAGGTCAAAATTTTACCTTTTGTCTCCCTATCTGAAAAAAAATCAGCAGCAGAGGAAAAGGAGGACTACCCCTCATCCCCCTTTTAGACCTCAGATTTGATTTAAGTTTATAAAGTGGAAAAGAATACAATTGTAGAATAAGTTACACTTAAAATGTCTTATTTGAATCAACTGCTTCTGCTAATATCCCTATCCATGTATTCAGTGCAGATATCAGTGTTGCCATCAGATATAAGAGATTTTTGGGACACCCTGACATTTTGCAGCTGTTTGTCATGCTACCATCATGAACTTGATCAATAAATTAGCTTAGTAGTACTGATAGCAGATTTCCCGGAGTTTTACCACCGGCTCTGATTCAGCTCACTGAGCTTGCATGCAAAATTCCTGATGGCACATGATGGGGTATCAAACCGAACTATACTGTGCAAACTGTACTGTACAAGATTGGCAAACGACAGTGCTGGAAACCATCATTGCAACACCACTGAGTCACGTGCCGTCTTCTGCACCATTTGGTTAGCACAGAGATAATAGAAAATAAGGTACCAGCATGCACTGATAACAGGGCAACTGGCAGACATGATGATAGCAATGACCTGAAGAAGCACACATAGTGATTTTTCTGCTCTTACGCCGCGTTTGGTGGTGATGAACAGAGCAGGCATCAGGAAGGCTGCAAAACTGACAGGCACCACTTCCTTTTCTCATGGGTGTGTGGCAGCAAGTGAACTCAAAAGAAGCAAATGTGAATGGGAAAGTTTGAAATGTACAAAACTTGAGAGTGGTGTAATACAGCAAAATAAGGTGGCACTTAATGCTAAAAAGCTTGTCAAACTGAGATCACTTAGGGGAGTTTTTCTTAAAGGTGGAAGGATAATTACGACCATTAAAAGCTGAGGGGGAACCTCTGCATGAATTGCCAGTGTACTTGCCACCTCTGCTAAAACCTCAGCAATGAGATTGTAGGGTGTATTTTAGTTAAGATGCTAACACCCACATCATGGAATAGGGGGTTTTCAACTGTTGTTTGTTTTTTTTTTTTTTGGTGTTATCACAGCACTTTGGAAGTTTAGCGTGGACATGTCTGCAGAACTGCTTCAGTGACATAGCAGTATTTTACCTATTTTGCAGTCTCACCGTACTGATGCACTGATCTAAACTACAAAGACACTTCTTAATTTTACATCATGGTTAAGGAAAAATGCATAGCTTTGTCTATAGTCTGCTGTAAGAGAAAGATTCAACAGCTAATCAGCTAGGAAAGAGTGAACCAAAAAAAGGAAACTACAGCAAACTACCTATGATGAAAAAAACAAAATCTGAGAATTGTGGGGCGTGCTTGCTCTGACTGTTTTCCCAAAGCAACCAGCCCTGGGAATTGTAGTCTGTTCTGCAAGGAGCCTGAAACAGTGTGCTGAACATGTAGTCAGCTGTCTAATTATACTAACTACTGGTGGGATGGTCCCTTCCTCCACTTGTAAAAATTGTGTCAGAAAACGTCTAATTCAGGTAGATCTTGTAATGAAACTGTGAACTGATGCTTTGCAGGAAACAGTTTCAGTATCTGGTTGTATTCAAAGAAATACAAAGCTACTTTGATAAGAAAGCAAATGACTTAAAGTTCCTAACTTTCAGTACTTTTCATGTATAACTAAAAAACCATACTGCATTTTTGGGTGACAGTTTGTAACAAATGGCATCAGCTTCATGAAAGAGAGTGTAGTGCCTTCGGTTGAAAGAAGTTATTGAGATTAATTACTAGTCAGCAAGTCTCCTTTGTGTGATCACATCACAACTCTATAAGCTGATCAAGGAGATGCTCAGAAAACATTTGCTACCACTTAACAGGATTTCTTACTTACTGATCTTGGAGTGCATGTACATAATCTCATGAAGGCTGGCAGCTTTTTCAGGTATGTTGCAANNNGTTGCAAATCTATAATCAAATTTTATAAAAAAACTTTGGCTTGTCTATGCAGGTAATAAAAGAGCTTGGAAAGGATAACCATCTGGAACACGTGTCTAGGAAGGAGACTCAGACCTCCATCGTCTTCTAGGAGACTGTCTACCTAAACATTGTGCTATAGGTTACATTGTGTATTCTTCCACTCTTTCTGTTGAATGTAGGACCAAAAGAACCATCTATACAGAAGGAATTTGCAGGTCCTGGCACTAGAAAGAACACAAGGGCAAATACAATTGTATAGCTTAATATTTCGGCTGTTCCCCTTCAGCAGTGAGGGCAGCTTTGGGATCTGAGATGTGCTGAAAGACTCATTAAATCTAATAGCTCCTTATCTATTTCATTTTAAAAAGAGATTCTTTGACTTAAAGGGAATTGAATTTTAAGTCCCACATAGTGGATGAGTGTTATAACCACTTGGCCTTTTATAGGAAGTGCACCGCTGTCATCTTTTCCTCTCCTAGAGAGGCTTTCACAAGAGAGTTACATCTTTCCTGGATTTTTGATCAAATGTGGCAGTTGCCTGCCTTCAGGAGGCAGTTGCAGGCTTTGAGCCTGGAGTAAAGGGAGGCATCTATTTGCAGCTCTTATTAGGGCTGTAAGCTGGAAGAAGTCAGAGAGACTGCAGTACTCAGTAAATTGCTTCTTGACTCTAGGCAGGGCCTTGGTCGATGTTTGTGCTTACTTTGTGGAGCACCACCCCTAACACAACTTAATTTCCCTTCAGATTTTTTGGGGTTTTTCAGAGCTCAACTCCAGATTTTTAATTTAGTCAGTACATAAATGTTGTGTTTTCCTTTGACCAGCTGAT
>VZTV01059181.1:343-13931 GCA_013400875.1 Anhinga rufa | reverse complement strand
TGAGAACATGTTACTGGATATGAAAGCTTAGATGGGAGGTTACGGGCCAGGGTAGTGTGGAGAGGTTTTATACACTGTCCCTGCTTCAGCCTTTCTGCAGATAAATAGGACTTGTTTCTGATTCAGTTTGGTAAATCAAGTGCACTGTGAATGCCAGCTTTGTTTAAAGGCACATTTTAGTGCTGGCATACTTGGAAGAAATTGCAGATTTTGAATAATTAGTTTTCATGGCACTTGCTGTAAAGCTAGAAATGCATTTTCTTTCATGCCTGTGGTTTGCGTCCTGTTTCTGATTTAGTAATACTTTTGTACACATAGTTGCACTAAGCAATTTTTTAAAGATTAAAATTTTTGTTTACAAAATGTCAGAATATGGGGTTTTCTTGAAGTATTCTATGTAATTCAGTTCTTAGGGGGAAGAGGGATTGCTACTATGATGTAGAACAATATGGCTTCTTTGCACTTATCTCTGATTGCTTTTTTTAGAATACTAAACATATCTGCTTCAGAATACCAGAAATAAAACAGCTTTGTGATAATTATCAGATCATCTTTTAATTTAAATTTGTATAATGCTCTTGTTAGTAGACAAATTCCCATTATCCCTATTCTGCAAATTAGGAACTGAGGAACAGGGGATGATAGTTTACTCTGGTGACTCTAGAAGCTCAAAGTGGAGCTGAGAACAGAATCCAAATCCCCTGGGTTTGATGCTAGTACTCTAGTTGCTGCACCAACTTTCTTTGCTTCTTACTGTTCATTCTCTTCCTCCAAATCTGTTTCATATGCTCATTTATATCAGCTTTCTAGTTGAAGCACTGCATTTAGTTCTCTTGAGACTATGGAGGAGGGTTTTCTGCAGAGTGCAGCTCCAGTAAGGTAAAGCTCAAGGCGAAGGTTTCTTTCTATTGTGTAACCTTGTCCTAAAATACTTCTCTTTATAGAGTGGATATGTTATCAGTGACAAACTGATCTGACCTCTTTCGCAGACTTGTTGTGAAGCCTCAGAGCTAGTGCCTCAACGGAGCTGCTGGTCTAAAGCAATGTCTGTACTGCTTATAACTTGATGGAACAGTAATAACAGGAAAACTGTACTCTGCCTCAAAGATGTTGGTATTGAGAGCTTCATGTAAAATGAGAAGCTACGCATGCTACACCAGATGCACTAGTACCCTTTTTAAGGAAGTTCATTCTTGGAAGTTGTACATTGAAATAAAATCTGAATTTTGAACTCAAGGAGTAGACAGAATTAAATTTTCTTCATTTCTCTGGAAGAGCTAATACTTTCCAAAGAATTTCTTTCTGAAAAGATGGTCTGGAGTAGAATTTCTAAAGCACTCATAGCTTTGAAGTGTACAACTGGAAGTCCGATTGGCCTTCATATGTTGGAGAAAATCAGAAAGGAATCTTTTTTTCTTCCTGCAATTTTTCTTTGTTTATGTGCTCACCTGTATGTTAGAAGAACTGAGTTCAGCTGTTGATGGCTGGTTTTGTTAAGTGTTTAAAAAAAAAGTGGTGGTGGGAGAATGAAACCATCTTCACTGTGTCAGTTATGCAGTGGAAGGTAGAAGCTAATCCTTTATTGTTAATTGTGAAATTAATATATTCTCTATGGTGGCATTTAAAAACTGTATTGATAAACGCTTTACAAAATCATCAGTCTCAACAGATTTTCTTAAGGCTGGTGTGTTTAAAGGATTTGTGTTGTCTCAAGTATAAATACGTCTACATCATCATCAATTAGACAATCTTTTTTGGGGGGGGTTAAATGTGTAAATGTTGGCAGGATTCGGACTTCAGTTAGTATGCCAGATAATGCTAAAACTTGGTCTGCCACAAATTTTGACTTAACAATGTATTATTTTAGAAGCACTACCACTGTATGCTAGTTTTTAACTTTTCTTACTTTTAAATGGAAATCATTTTTAAGAATACTAAAATATCTGTGCTGACCTGTGAATATTCTGTATGTACTCTTCAATTACTGCTGTTCAGGTAAATTTTCTTAAATGAGAAGATCATCTTCTAAGGCACCATACAGAGAACTGTAGGAATTGTGCAAGTTGGAAGTAGTGTAAACTGGGTTTGTTTTGCTTTTAGAACCTGTACTTAATGCATATTAAGTTAAATGAAGTTCAGCTTCAGTTTAAAGACTGCAAAAATTGGTAACTCCTCTCAACAGGAGACAGGAACTGCAATACAAATTAAATCTACAAGTGTTACACTTCCGTATGTTAGATAATATTAGAGAAGCAGAAAATAAGAAACCTGATTTACAAGGAAGAAAAGTTCTTACCTTGCTATAGTTTCTCTGTTGTCATCTTACTGTTGATACTGAAATCTAGCTTTTTCTTAAGCAGTAGCACATTTATTGTGACTTATTGGTTTGGAAGATTCCTCCAAAAGTCAGCACTGAGGTCTTCAATACCTTTTGTAAACTGACAGTTCCATTGTTTTCTCTCAAGACAAAATGGACCAAATCAGGGATGAAGCAGCAAAGGATAAACTAAGTGTGTTCTGGCACCTCAGGAGGTCTGTCTGGATTAATTTCTACTGGCTGATAAAACATGAATGCTTTTACTTGCTCTCAGCAGGATGTATACACAGATGACTTGCAGTCTGGGAAAATAATTAGTGAATGAGAGTAGCACCTGTCCTGAGAACGAACATTGTTCCTCTTCTGAAACAGGTTGGAACCATGAATTAGACTGAAACTGAAAGAGCTTGCTGCAATGACTCATTCCTGGCACTAAGCATTTATTCTTTTGTATAGTTTTCAGGCCTAGTTTTTCAAGCAGCTGAGAGACGACACCCAGGGACAAGGAACTTCTCGAGTGTGTTCAAGTCCAGTAGCTTCTATTAATAGTGCTCATTGGAACTGCAGATGAGTGTTAATAAAGTGGATTGCAGACACAGGACAGAATTCTTCCTTGGGTTAGAAAACTGGTGCTTTGACTTGAAACCTATACACTCAGCTCGTTGCTGGCAGTTTCTTTGACTTTGCTACAGTGCATACAATGCCTTCTGAGGCACTGAGCCTGGCCAGGAGATGCAACTTGCTGCAGTAGTTGGCTTTCAGCAAGGTTTGGAATGGGCTCGGGAAGAAAATGCTGGCTTATGCTAATACCTTCTTGTGGGTCAGTATGTTATCATGTCATAACAGTATGAATAGAGCAAGCAGAAGATACTTATTCCTGCTCAGCTGTAGTTCCTGTGTATCCTCTTATCCTTGGTACTTCTCTGTGCCTGACAAATTGATCTAGGCTTCCCTTAAGAAGGCCTTTTCTGCTATTTGCAGTCCTTTAGAATGTGGTATGCAGACTCCCAGTTCTTGTGCTCTCAGGTGCTGGTAGGAATGAGTTCTGGAAGCATGCCATGCTGGAGTCTGCTTTGACGGACACCTTTAAGGGTAATTGTAGTTTTAAATGTGTGGGATATCTAGTTGGTCTTCTTTCTGTAGTGTAACTGGATGCTATAAACTCTAGAACAGTTAAAGAATACAGATAAGAGGTACGTGGACTGCTGATGGAATTTGGGGATTGGAAAACTGGTTAAATAGCAAGAGAACTGCATTGTGTCTTGAGTTTGAATTGAAGGCAGCCTAACTAACTCCTGAGGTATCGATGCTGCTATTCAATGTTAACTATGCTGATAAAACTGACTATAGAAGTATTTTTGTATAGTCTGGCACTAGGTATAAAGATGTATTATTATTACTGAGGAAAAAAATAATTTCACTCTAATACCTATGTACCTGATTAAAAGCTGTGCTTATGCTCTGGCTTCCTCCAGAGCTAGTCTAGCATGTTCCTTAGCTGCATATCTTGTCTTCTAGTTTCTTCTTTCATACTCCAGGTGTTCTTCTATTATCTCTACCAGCTGCTGGTGTTCCTTCTTTGACCACATTGCTCCTTTCTGTCTGCTTTTCTGCCTCTCAGAAACAGATTACCAACAACTATTAGTTGCTCACATAGTTCCTATTTAGGAAATGGTTTTTTATCGATTACAAATAGAAAGAAAATACTGTTATAATACTGACATTACAGGTATTATTGTCTCAAACACATGAGTTTGTCTTAAATTGTAATTTTTTTTTTAATATCTGCTTGGCATTTAGGTTTTTAAGCCTTCCTCTGCTGCTTTGTTAGAAGTAGAATCTCTTGAACTGTGTAGCTGTTGGGACTTGGGCTTTCAGAGAAGATACATAATGAAAGCATCAAGGAATGAACAAATGTAGCATGAACGGTATTATTGATAGCATCTTGCACATTTGCATCGTAGCTAGGCTGTGGAATTTTTCTTCAGGCTGCAGAGACTGTGGAAGAGAGGACTATTGTTACCATAGCTATTTAATAGAGGAGCAGCTGAGCTACTGCAAGTTTGGGACTTAGTGTCACAGGAATTCCATGGCAGACGCACAGGCTAAGTCTATGTCTTTACCAGAAATCATCCATTCAGATGAATTATCTGCAGCTAAAGTGAGCATTAGCCTTTCTATAGACCACCTGCTCCTTCTTGTTCCTCTAGCTGTCTCTTCTGGAACTGCAGAAGCTTTCTGTGATAATCGTCCTGCTGTTGCCAAATAGGTTCTTGCACTGCTTTCTCTTAATTGTGACTTCTTTGCTGCCTCCTCCTCGTGGTGCCTCCACTATTCTAGTTTATGTAAACTAAAATGTAAATGATTATTAATTGCTATAGCAACCCTGGGTTTGCTCAACTTTCTTGCCAGAAGAAGAGCAGGTTCTAGCCCAAAGAGCTAAGCAGATTGGCAAAGTGAAGGGGAGGGAAATTAGACTAAAGAGAGAACAGGTGCTGGTTAGTGATACTTAGCATATGTCTGGTTGGTTCTGCAAATTAGTATTTTAAAAAATTAGTCTACTTTCATACTGTCTGTAAGGGGGCAAGAATGTGAATTATAATTTTTACATGTGTGCTTTTTGAGGAGGGCATGAGGACTATGGGATACAGGTACATGGTTTATATGAAACAAAGATGTGGTGACAAGGGATGGAGGAGAGCACAGGGACAGCTAGGAAAGGTCAGAAAACAAGAGCTAGAAGAAGAAATTGGAATGCTTTTTTATGGAATAAGAACACAAACCCAGAACAAGAACCCAGGCTATGCAAAACCAATGAGATGATAGAAAGCCTTGGCTGAGATTTGGATGTAAACAGAGTGGTGGTCAAAATGAGCTATTTTTGCAGGAGGATTCACACTGAGTAAGGAACATGAAAGAAAGTCAAGGAGGTTCATGAAGCGAAGGAATATTCTCCTTATTTTGGGAACAGGAAGTTAAGGACAATCAAACTAAAGGTCTTCTGCTTCACTGAGTGCTATTTAAGGTAACTTCCAAACTTAACTCAGGGTTCTCAGTCCAGCAGTTTGACTTGAACACCTATTTTCTTTTCCTTTTCCTGAAATAAAGTTAAGCAGGGCATGGCACTAATATGGAAAAATGCTTTATAAGTCAGGTTTGTCCTTTCTTTTCAACCATCGGATTAAAAGATGCTACTTGTACAAAGCTGGTTCTGTCAAATGCCCATGGCCAGGGGATAGATAAGCCTCCAAAGCGTTCAGTCGTTTCTAGGTAGGCTGCAGGTCTTCAAAGTCATCCAAGGAGGTCGCTGTTCTCCCCAGTAAATACCATTCTTAGCGAAAAAGTAAGTATAACAGAATCAAAGCAATAAGATGGTGTCAGAATGTGTGGTTTTGTCTAAGCAGAACATTTATAAAAGGTGAATAGAACTGTGATAATATTACACCAGAGCTTGTTTCTGATACTGATGGGTTTCCCAGAGCTTTGCCTTAAGTATTTGTTGGTGGGGTTTTTTCCCTAAAGCTGTCAGCAGAGATAAAGAGCAAAAGTGCTTTTACTGCATTTTTTTTAGTATAAAATTCTTGTATCATTAAGGAATAACCTACATTGCTATGAAATGTCTTTATAACCATGTAGTTGTAACCATGCTGAGGTTTTTGTCAGGGAAAATGCTCAGTAGTAGCTTTGGTACTGTATGGAAAGTGTGGAATACCATCTTCATGAATTTACTGTAAGCTAGGTACAATTGGCTGAAAACCTGAATTTGTTTAATGGCTTTGATTCACTGGTGATACTGATTTTTCATTAATTAGTTGGAAAATTGTAATTTTAGGACAGACTCAGAATTCAGAGTAATGATGGTTGAAAGTATTAAAAAAAGAGTTAAATGAGTAGACATACAATACTAAGGAAAAATCTAACATGCTGCTAGAATTTGTGTATGCATGGTTCAGATGAAAAAGGTCTGTGATGTTATCATCTAGTTTGGAATTTGCCCTGGGTACTGGATCAGTTTACTGGCTTCTTTGCACTCTTATGTGTTCTTAGTCTTCTATTATATTAGAAGATGCTTTGTTATATGTGATGTTTCTTCATGCTGGAACACTAATGGATTTGGATGCATACGTGGGGCTGACAAAAAGCAAAGCAAAGACTGCAGTAGTTCTGTGTCATCATTCCATTCAAATGTTCCCTTCTCAAATGAGAGCATTATCCTCACTAACCTCATCTCCTCCGTGCTCCTCTGTTGTTCCTTTTCCAGATCTGCCTTCACTTTTTCTATTTGTTCCTGCTGCTCTTCGTTTTCCATTTCTGTTCTTCTTGTTCCTTCCTCCTCTTCTCCACTTGTAGTCTCTGTCTTTCTGCCTTTTCTGCTCTTTTTCCTGTGCAGATATCTCTTCTTGCCATTTTCCAGGAGGAATCTGAACAGGGATATAATTAATAATGCACTTAAAGTTGACATTCTGTGAATGCTGACTTATCTGCTATTGAGATTTAAAATTCTTGAAAGATATATGCTTTATATACTTATTAAAGTAGATTTGACTTATGTGGGACTTTTCCTGTCACTGTGGCCAACAGTGCCTGGTTTCTGTATATGGTAAATGTTTTACTATTTTTTCTTCCAGTAGGTACTTGCCTTTGTGATACCTGATGACTCTTAAGTTAATTTCCTAGTATTTAGTGTCCCAATAAGTTGTTACTTAAGCTATATTCTCCGAACCTCTGCCAACTTCACGTTTTCCTCTGTATTCTTTCAAAATGTTTTAAAGTTGTAATACATGAGGGAGCAGACACAGGGGTTTCAGCTAGTCCCAGAAAAGAGGACACTGAGGAAATAGGTGAAGTCTAAAAAACCCTAAAAGTCTGGTAGCAATTCTGTCAGATAGAGGATCACTATGGTGAAATGGGAAGGCTACAAACAGTCTGTATTTCTCCAGTTCTAAACTAGGACTGAGGAAAACTTTTCCAGGAGCTGCAGGTATTTAAGATGCAGCTCTGGAGTGTATCTAACCAAGCCTTTTTCATAGTCGTTCAGGTTGGAAAAGACTTTTAAGATCATCCAGTCCAACTGTTAATCTAGTACTGCCAGGTCTGTGCTGTTGCTTTAAAAGAAGGCATTGGGGAGTGCTTCTGTGCTCCAGGTTTTCTTTTAGACTGGTCTTAAAGATTCACAGATTGTGGCTTTTGCTGGCCCCCTGCCTGCCTGTCCTGCTTCTTCTGCCGGCAAGAGGTGTGCTCTGCCTCCCCTCAGTGCCCTGCTGCCTGTGCCTCTTCGCTGGCCCTTCTGTGTGCCATGGCCTCTTTCATTTGAGTGGGGAGCATCACCAGTCAAATTGGAGCAGGTGTGCAAACAACCATGGATATGCTGTGTGAGTAAAAGGCTCCTTACTGAAGGACTGTGAAGGGCAAAGTAGAGATTGAGTGAATGAGAGCCTGCCTGGGTGGGGGGCTCCATGTCTGCTAGGGCTTCCTGAGAGGAAGCTCCAGTTAATGGTAGGAAGGCTTTGCGCCTGCCTGGCTGGAGGAGGAGGTCGGCTGTGTTAGGTGAGAAACAAACATGTCTTACCTGCCCTTGGGGAGGATCTGAGGGAGTGGGCTGTTTGTGTTTTGGTGTGGGGGCCTGCTTGGGCTCACCCACTGCTCCCATCGCCCTCAGCCAGGCTGCCATGGGGTATTCGCTGCCCTGGCTTGCTGCGACATGGCAGGTGGAAGCTGCTCCTTTCCTTTCTCTTGTCAAGTTAGCCTCCCAGAAAGCCTCCAGGAGTGATGGCTTCATCCTATGCCTGCCTGTGTGGGTGATGCTCAGGCAAATAAAACACAAAACAAAGCCTGTTGCTAATGAGGATAAATGAGTGTGGGGGTGACCTGAGCTTGGGGTGAAAAATGAGCTGGGGCTTCTGGTGAGCTCTCTCTGGTGTGGAGCAGCCCAAGGGGCCAGGTGTTGTGCGGGGAGGTGTTGTCCTGTGAGGCTGTGGGACTGGCGGGGTGAGAGCTGGGGATAGGAGCCCCCTGTGCCTTGAACTGGCAGGGAGCCCCTGGCAAGGGTGGTGGCAGGGTGGGCTGAGGGCATTGTGGGGCTGCGGAAGCACCCGTGAGGAGAGGGGGCCTGGCTCTCTCTCAGTGCTGGGGGACACCCTGAGGAGGCAGCTATCTTGAGGTGATGGCAGCAGAGCGGCCCTCCTGCAAGCAGCAGGTAAGGACATGCCAAGTAAGTCTTTGTTCTCATTTTTGTATCCCTGTTGCATGGGATTTGCTTCAGTGCATGTCCCTGCCCATACCCACAGGCACCATTTCTCACCTTCACAGCCCCACTGCTCCCGCCTGCTGCTGTGTGGATGCTGCTGGCTGGGATGACTTGGAGGCAGGCAGCCTGAGCCGGGGGTCCGTCCCAGCTGTCTGTGTGGGGCTGGCTGTCAGGGAGGGCTTCATCCTCCCTGGGAGGAGAGCGGGTGGGCTGGCTGCTGCCACCTGCCTCGCCAGCTCCCCTCTCCCCATCGGCCTCTGGTCACCATGCTCTGCCTTGTGCCTTTTCCACATGGGTCCTTCCCTTCCCTGTGGCTCTATTCTCTTTCAGTTTTCCTGGAAAAACACAAAGCTTTCCAAACCTAATATGGCCAAATCACTGTTGTAGTAGTACATTGTTGATCTGGGGATATGCTTTAGGATGCTGTGGATGCTGTGGTGATTGTTCATTCAGAGTACAAACATTTCAGTCTAGAGGTAAATCTATTCTTTCTGTTAATGTGTTTATTTTTGGATTTATGTAATGGGGGAAGTGTCAGAATATATCATAAATACAATGGAAGTGTTGTGTGTTCATCTAAATCTCAGGTAAGATAATTTCTTCTATGATATAACTTGGTGACTCTTAAAATTAAAACTTTTATTCTTGGTCTTTCTGCCTGTATTCTGTTTCCTGTTCCACCTGACTTAATCAAATACACTAAATCTTATTTTGAATCTTCATTGTTATGGTCAAAAAGGTTCAACAAATGCATCATCAGGACTGTAGTGAACTTCAGACAGAAAAACTGGGGGAAAACGTTAAGACTTTGATGCAGGCAACTATTAACCTCTAATAAATTATCTTGTCCTAATCAATGGTACTGCTGCTCTGCTCTCCTAAAGGCTGAGGCTCTCATCTGTCTGTCTAGATTAAATGCTCATGCTTAACTTAGTCTCTTCTGTGGACAAATGGTAGAAGGCCATGATATCCAGCAGAGGGAAGCTGTGATATGAGACAGGTGAGTTGTGAGCTTCATGCTGCCTCTGACCTTCTGGTTAACTCCATGCAAGTTTTCTGTCTCTGAAAGTCTGCTGCTTACTGTTGAAGGCCCCAAAAAATCCAACTTTCTGTTTCGAGGTACCACCCTAATGCAAACAGGCATGCCTAAATAACCTCAAACCATGTTTATTGTAAGTGCATGCTCTAGTAGACATACCTGGGGATTTTCTGCTTTACAGGCATGGTCTAGAGAGGAAAAAAAAATCTAGCTACCATGTCTGCTTGATAATGATTTGTAATCCTTGACTTTTGATATCACATAAAAAGTAAAAAACCCCTTAACTACACCTACTCTAAGTGTAAATGTAAAATGTTTCTGTTAGTGATGTTTGATACATCTTGTTTGAGGCTTAAGAATAATGAAATTAGTTTTAATAACGGTTGATTATTACCACTCACAAAAACTACAAAATAATCCCTAAATACAAGAATTTTCCCTCGTCTTTGATCTTGCAAGGAACTACCAAGCAAAAGCACGAAAATTAAGTTAGCTGGACCTTCTCTTTCATTCTGTTTTGAAGAAATTGACTATAACATGCTAATCCTTTATATCCCCTTGCTATATCTCCCACTGAAATAATGAGAAAGGTACATACAATGAAGTTTAGCAAGATGCTAAAAGATCTGGGTTTTGTTCATTAACCTTACCTATAACAAATTCTGCCTTGTGTGCTACCAGTCTTTATTACTGTTAGTTTTTTTGCAATTTGGATGCTGAATCCACCTTTGTCAACTTCTGTCTGATGCTTTTCATTACTTTAGTCTCTGCAGCTTTCACATCCTAGGAAAAAAAAGTTGACGTGTATGTGCTTATGATATACAGTGATAAGGGGTATCAACTAATCTCATGGCAAACAACAAATGCTGAATTGTGCCAATTTCTTACTTACCTCATAAGAGTTGCTGATCAAAGAATATTCATATCTCTTCAGGATTTGCACACTAGGACTTCACCACAACTGCTGCTGTCTACAGCTGTACGAGCACCCCAAATGAAATGTATTCCTGAGCTACCAGGTCTAAAAATTCTGCATAAGAACCTATCTGAGATGTAAAGAGAGCTTCAAGTTGCTCTGTGTACTCGGTGAACAGCTGAGGAAAAGTTAAAGGAAACTTTTTTCCTCTATTAATTACAGTTTATGATTTATGCTAAAAGCTAAACCAATGTCTTTCAATTGCATAAAGAATTGCTGTTTGCTCTTTTGGGTTTCTGGGTTTTGTTTTTGTCTACTCTCTGCTGTTGATATAACTGCTCCTACAGTTCCTTCTAATACCAGATTGTCTGTTTACTGTGCACTGGGACCCTCCTGTTTCGTTTCATTTCACCTTAAGACCAGTTGTTGCACCAGTAAGGGAAAATAGATGGGATCTCAGAATGTACTTTGAGCCAAAACTTGTCCTCTGCTACTCCAGCTGTATTTTTTCAGTGCTGCTGGTCTATGGAGGGGTTATAAGGAAGAATGGGGTCCTACCATTAACCAGTAGTGTTTGTACTTATAAATACATACATGTCACTTAGCAGCTGGCTATATACAGTTTTATCTGCAAATGAATGATTGTTTTACCACCTTAACTTTATCCTGATGGTACAGAACAGAGAGAATCTGTACTATAAGCCAGACAGCACTTACTGCGTTGCATTCAGTGTCTGAACCATGATTGAAACAAGTCTAACGTAAATATATAGTCAAAGACATTCCAGGAGAAGAGGCAGGAAGTGTTGCTGCCATAGGACTTAGAATACCAAAGCTGCTGCCAACTGTGTTTTTGTCCTGCTCTCGGTTCATTGGGAAGTCTCTTCTCTTGCATACTGCTTTTCGGAGTTATTTGTTTTTACTCCAGATGTCGTCTTCTGCATTTCCTGATGACTGGGAGGTTTCAAAACTCTTGATCCAGATTCAGGCTCTATTTCCTGTCTTTAAAAAAAAAAGGGAGACGGGAGAGAGTGACAATAAAATTAACGATCAAAATTTAGACTTTATTCCAATTTAAAAACAAAAAAGGCTTGGGAAGGTATAGAAAAATTTTGATGTTTGATTTCACTCCTGCCTTAACCTCTCACCATATTTTGCACATCTGTAAGCCATGAAATTCTTCAGAATAATTTCAGTACTATGTGATGAACAACTCACATAATTGTAATGGCCCTAAGAGGTAGCTGCTACTCTCCTTGGAGATCACTTTTCTCCTCATTTCTGAGGAAAGCGAGTCCCATTCTCTCTTATGCTGCAATGAAGATCCAAAGACTCATTTATAGGTGCCTTGCATATTTAATAATGGTGAATATTTTAATAATTACGGTTTCATTTCTGTAACACTTATCATCCAAAGATCTTGAAGTATTTTAGAAACTCATGGCCTGATTTTTATTTTTATTTTAGGAGTGATGTGAATCCATAGCTTCCAGTGACTTTAGTAGCAGCAGTAAGTGCTCAGTTTCTCTGAAGGTCAAACTACCAATAATGACATTTCACATTTAATTAGATAAGTTCTTTATGAATGTCCTGTTTGGAATATATTTCCGGAATATGGCTCTAAGGTGCATTTGTAAATCAATAGCATAATTAAAAGAAAAATGAGAGGCTTTATTTTGCTTCCTGTCTTAGGGTTAATTGGTCTAGAGCAGGCAGTTGATTCTGAGAGGTGTGACCTGAATGTAAGGATTTTGTATAAAAGAGCACTATCATGGTGCATTGCTGCTCTTGCCAAAATATCAGATTAGTGGGAAAAAAACTAAGAAAACAAATTTTTGTTCTGAGCATGGAGTGTAGTAACTATTACATTCGGCTTAACACAAGTTCTGTATAAAACATCTTTCTTACTAGGGTGAGACAGCAGGCAAAAAAAAAATCTTACTCCTAGTTGGATATTTCAGTTTTATTTTCATTTTGGTTTAAAAACTGATTCTGCTTTGAGGTCATTTGGTATAAATTCCACTAAAGACCTTCTCCTTGGGCACCTACTGTAAATAAATGCTGAGAGACTTGTCCAGGCCTATATAGAAAGTTGTAGAGAATAATCTCTGTTAAGTATATGTCTTCTCCCTCTATTTCCAGTGTCCCTGGTACTTAGCATCACATCACTATGCAGAAGAGTCATAAACCTGGCTTAACTGGCTGTTTAAGAATAATTTATCGTTGTCTTGTATGATTCAGGTAGCACAAAACCTGCAGAACCTAACTATCTGATTAAGTTTTCTGCGGTGCCACCATGCAGCTTGTTTCTGGTATGTTCTGGTTACTTTCTGTATAACTTGTCAGTTTTCCTCTAGAGTCTGTGTAGACTGGAGTGTATGGTTATGTGTTTAACCTGAATGAATTGATTTACACCTAAGCAGCAAACTTCATGCAGCCTTTTATTTTTTTTCTCAGTCCTAGTTTTAAAAGATCTCATCAAAGCACCCTGAAAGCACTTAGATGCTGTAGCAGTCAAATGTTTTAATCTGAGGACTCTGACGGGGGATCTCTCTCTGACTGTATAAATAGTAATCAATGACTGTCCTTTCTCACTATGAATATGGGCCTTAGAGGCATCTATTATTGGGGTAGGATTGCTGCGGAATTCCACTCTGATGCTTCACTGTGTTAGACAATGTGATAGACAATAATGTAATTAAGATACCTGACCAAAATAGAAACAAAGGAAGTGGAAACCTAGTCTGAGTCTTGCTTTCAGAAATGGAAGTTAAATTTTTAAAACCTGCTGTTTCTGTGTAAACTTATATCTCTTTATTAAAGCTTGTTTTATGGTCAAAGCAGGTTTCTGCTTGTGTAACACTGCATTCAGGTTTTCTGTCCATACCCTTGTCTGCATCTGCAAAAGTGAAGATCAACTCTTGGTCAGGTTAGGCCAGGCTCAGATTTGTGCAGAACAGTTTCCCTTGCTGAACATCTGTGCTGCAGCTGTGGTTCAGTGCCATTGGTCTCAGTAAATAAGTAGCCAAACCATAGGATGAGAGAATAGCTTTAGTTCTAAATTTGACA
>VZTV01059161.1:56754-77191 GCA_013400875.1 Anhinga rufa | reverse complement strand
AAAAAAAGAAAAAGTGTTTAAAATTTTGAAAGCTATTCGGTTTGTCACTAGTTTTTAAATCCCAAACGTAAGTTATGAGAGTTTCTTTGTAGTAATGATGTGGTTAAAAATAGTTTATAGTTGGGAATATGCTGATATTCAGTTAATCTGTACAGCCTTCAGCTGTTTTTGTCTTTGTAAATGTCAGTAAATACAATGGTTGGACTAGAGGAATGAATAATTTTGGAAAATCAAAAAGCTTCAGTGAGAACACCTGAACTTTGCAGTAGATCTTATTCGTTNNNCTCATGAGAGAATTTAGGTTAAAAAAAGGGGGGGGGGGGGGGGGGAGGGGCAGTAAAAGATTTTCTATGTTCTGTAAATTTTTTCTTCTGTTTTCTTGGTGTATTCTATAATCTCTGTGTTCCTTATATTTTCTTCACCGAGTGCTTTGGAAAGTCCTTCTGATTTAATAATTCTGTTTTATCATTAATATTGTTGCAGCATGGTATTTCGCCAGTGTTCCCTGTAAAGCAGTGGGAAGTGGTGGCCATGAAAAAGATTAACAAGTAAGTCAAAGGAGCTGTCATTCACAGAGCTGTATTAGTATCCTTTCTCTCTTAGTGTACCATATCACAAAACAGGTGCAGGAAAGCAATAGATACAGATTTTTGAGCCATCAGCTGGCATTAGTAAAATTTTTGCCACATTGATCATGTGTGGAGTTGCTTCATGTGGAGTGTTTACTGAGCACCTTCAGCCATGCGTGCTGCAAAGACGGGGGAGCACTGATCCCAGAGGTCAGCTTTGGTTATTAACTTCTCAGTGGGTAGAGGGGTGAGGACCTTGGGTGACAGTACCTTAGCAGATGTCCAGTGATTCATGATTACTGCAAGGCTGTTTTGTGTTCTCAAATTTACTAATTGAGGCCTAACAGTCATATATCCTACCCTACTGACAACCTCATAGTTACCGAGGTTATAAAACATACACCATTCTTTAGCACTGGATTTAAAAAACTACAATGGCCTTGCTTTCCCTGTAAACATTTAGCATATGTTTAGAGTCAGGGTTACTGAGTGCAAGATTTTGGTGCAGGAAACACATGTTAGTATTGCACAGTGCTTTTGGAAGGAGCAGATCTGGGGAGGGGGGTGTCACAAGAAGAGGGCAATACTAGGAAAACACTCTTCGTTAGGGAAAACAGAGAAGGCAGGGGTGTGTGTGAATTCTGCATGCAGCAGGCTCTCCTTCAGCAGGTGGTTTCTTTGGCTGGAGCAGTTTCCCAGTCAGTCAAGGCTGGACAGTTGTGCCCTGGAGAGACAAGGAGGGCAGGAGAAATGCATGGATCGGAAAGCAAGCAACGCTAATTCAATGTGCTGCTCAGCAGAAAACTAACCTTACAAAAGAAAGATTTCTGTTGTGTTAGTGAAATTAATCAGTTGAGTAAGACTCTGAGGGAGAACCTGGGTAAGGAATAGGATGGAACTGCATAGCAATGGTAATTTAATTGCTTTCTGTTTTGACATTCACTGTTTTATTCTTCACACAGAGGAATTCAGGGAAGTGCTGCATGCTGAATTTCAGTGTGCAGTTGCAAAAGTCAGTTTAATTCTTAGGCAATGGAGAGTGAAATGTAAAATTACTCAGTTTCATTTTGTGGGGCAGTAGTTGTTCATGCTTCAGTCCATAAACATAGTCTCTTAGAGAGAAGACCTTCAGGCATGTCCAAGATCATGGGTTCATTCTTTGGTTCACTTGTTGTAACCAATAAAAGCTGTTTTCATCTGACTACTGTTAATCTTGGGCACCTATGACCTTCTTTCCTCCTGTGTGATCAGGAAGTTAGAATCCCTGCAGAGGTTTTTCAGACATTTCTGTCTGGGGTACTAATAGCTATTAACATACCCTAAGTCTGATTGCTTTCCCTCTTCTCTTGGGACACAAGGGATTATTTTGTTCTTGACTCTAACACTCTGTGCGTATAAAAATGTGCATGTTTAGAAAAAAAATCAACTTTTTTGCCAGCAAACTGTATGCTTTTGTCACTTAATCTGTGTGAGTCTGTTTTCCAAAGTGGTAAATTGTTGTGGAATTCAGGAGACTTTGAGGTTACCATTCCCAAAGTCACAAACCCTATGACAGCACTGCAGGAGCCGGGTGTTATCCTATGCCTACTCTATAAAGATTATTTCGAGGATAGAACTTGCACTTGGGGCCGTTGTAGCAGGCAGTGTCCATTAGGTGGCTCTCGGTTATGGTATATATATTTTGAACTATGTGCAGGCCAACTTTAGAAGGCATTAACTGCGTTTGTGTCCTGTCACACAGTTGGAACAAATCAAGAGGCCATAAATTCAGACTTTCTCAAAAGGTGACAGCTTTTGGTATCCTGAAGAGCTCTACAAATGAGATAAGATGATTGGAGATTGCATTACTGTCTGTTACAAGGCACTGGAAAATTATTATGCTGTTTCATTATGAAAAATGTCCTTTTCATAAGAAGCTGAAAAGGTGATGAAAGCACTAGTGGCTGTTACGACTCCTTCCTATGTGGAGCAAGGCTGATGCAAAATTCAAGCTGCTTTCTTGTTTGTTCTTTAAATTAAAATGTGGTGCAGAAATGAGGAAGCCCTGTCCAAAGCAGTAGGTGATAGTCACGCCTTTGAATATGCATACATGCTGGAGCAACCACTGAGTGGACTAATCTTTCCCTTTCCGTTCCTAGGGCAATCCAGTCCTGGAGAATAATGATTACAATTCAAATACATGATAATTACCACATGCACAGTTACATGCTTTGTCCACGATGGTTGGGCTGATTTTTAGATGCTGTCCTCCACACAAAGCAAGCGCTGCTGGAACTGCCTACCACAACGCTGTGGGTACTGCCACAGGTTGCTGCTCTGAAGATTTGTGGAAGAGGGGAATAAGGTTAAGGCTGTGTGTGATAGTCCCGCTCTCCCTGAGACTGGAGCAGTACAACACAGCCACAGGCTTTATTTCTGTCTTGCAGATCCCCCCACAGATTGGATACCTGTGGGAGCCCAAGAAGAAGCCTTGGAAGCATTGACTTGCTTTGACTGTGCTTTGCAAGCAGGGCAAACCAACCTTTTTAGCGCACAGTGGAAGGAGGAAGGTCACAAGTTTCCTGCTGGTTTCTTACTGTCATCTTGAGAGTAGGTACAAGGAAGGTGGGAGATCTGGCCAGAGAAGAGGAGCACCCTGTTTGTGCCTCCCCAGAGAGTGCAGCTGCATGACGTCCCCGCATGCCAGCACACCAGCTCACCTGCCTGCCTGCGAGAGCTGGTTTGGGGAACTTAAACAGGAATAAAACCAGCACCACAGGAAAAGCCTGATGTTTTCTAGCTGTTAGTGAGGCACCCAGGGAGGGAGCAGGTAGATCTGGGCAGAGTGGTGGGGTTGGAAAGACCTCTCCCTTTAGCAGCTGGTGGTGAGATCAGCTGAGGCATGTTGCAGGACTCCTGGTTTAAGAGCTGCAGCTGGCCATCTGCAAGGGGACTCCTTGTTGTCTGCTCTGCTTTCCTGCTTTGTCCAGGGAACAGAGATGGTGGTTTTCCTAGCAACTCACATGCCTGAGCAGAGGCCACACTTCTTCAAGGAAGAAGTCTCAGAGGAAACAGGCGGTTTTTTTCCCTTTTCGTCTGTTAGTGTCAAATGTCTTTCTGAAGGAAAGTAGGGCTGCTGGCTTGGGTTTCTGCAAGGGAGGAGTTTTAGAGAAAATTAAATCCTGAGAATCGCATATTAGTAGTGAAGTAGAGACAAAATACAAGGAATAGGGTTATTTATTATGGGTTTTGGTGCCTTACCAAGAGACAATATGCAGATAAACTTAACTGGTGTTTTATTTCAGCAAACATACAAATCTTATACTGGATCTGGTATACAGGATTCCCTGTGTGTCTTCTGTGACAGTACATATACATGTGCATTCTATGTAGCAGTGCCAAAAAGGTTTCGTTTCTGAAAGGCAGCTCATGTATTCTGTCCTTATTTGATACTCTACATACGATACACGGAAGTATAACAAGAGTTTGTTGTATGGCTTCAGTTGTTGCAGGTTAGTAATTGACAACTGTTCCACTGGTGTGATGTTCTTTTGTTACAAGAATTTAGTGTTAATCCCAACAGTGTTATACTTCATGCTTGAGAGAGTTTTCATAAATCTCTCTAACAAGCCTGTCACTAGATACATATGATGTATGAAGGAAACACAAGACATCAGGCATGCAGTGATCATGGGAAAATTAGTCTAAACTCTGTCTAAACAGGAAAGACAATTTGGCTGCTTTAATGTTCTTGGGTGAGTTGAAACTCAGGATTTCTTCTGTGTTTACTGCAGATGTTGTCCTTAATAGAGAATTATCTTGGCAGTGCTGTTATAGGTTTTAGATGACAGCTATGACAGATATCAGAGAAATCTCCTTTTATCTTTTTTGTATTAAGCTTTGCATATATTTGTGTGTCCAAGTTTTGAATAATGAGAAGATTAAAAGCTGCATCGAAACAGTGTCTCCAAGTGTGTATATTGGCATCTTGATGAATTCTGTCAGTCTTCCTATCGTCTCCTGGTATTTATGCATAAAAGTCCAACCTGCTTCCAAAACAGTCACAAGTTTTGAAACTTGGCTGTAAGATTTCAGAAGCATGGTTCACTTCATGCCGAGTACATTAAAGGCAGTGATATATAGTGGTTCCCAGGGCTTCTGAGCCATCCATATCAACACTGCCAAAAATGTTCTTGCGAGGGGGAAAGAGTGGAGTGGTACTTCCCCCTCAGCCCAGGAGCACCCAAGCAGGCTCGATCCCTGGAGTTACACAATTCTGGCACAATTGCTCTGTAGTGGAGCCAGTGCTGTCATGCTGCTTCAATACCTCTCCTAATTCCTGGTGCTTTCAGAGCTCCAGACTAAGGCATGCCTCGAACAAGCACGACAGCCATTCACTGGTAGGCACTTGCATGCTGTGTCATCCTTAAGGCCCCTTCAGTGCTTGCCTGCAGAGTAAGTCTGGAAACCCAATGAGAAGAAGTGTGGGGTTTTCTTATCACTGTGTGGTACTTTCTGTGAACTGTGGTGTTTTTGAGCGTAGTAATTCATGGTGGCTTCGTAGGCCACTTGGCCTCCTTTGGCTGCAGTGTGGCATAACCTATGCTGTTACGTTCAGCATGATCCTTTCAATGGTGTTTCCCCAGGTGTGCTCTACACACCCTCCCTTCTGTTGCCCTAGCAGTGTCTCTTTTACAGGGTGGAGTGTCCCTTGTCAGTGTTTCCAAAATGTGCTGAATGAGTCTAGGGAAGAAGTACAGCCCCCAAGAAAGATATTCCACATGAACTGATCTATTAGCTGTCAGATGCCCTGCAGGACTGCCAGAGTTTTGACTGATGTGGAAATAGGATTGTTCTTAATCTAGACTGCCTTGGATTGCAAAAAAAAGTTAGTATTGCACAGTGTTAATACTGTACAAATTATGGTGCATTGCCTTCAGTATCATATGCAACAGAATTAGTCTAAGGATTTGGATGTGACTCATTAATCAAAGTCTCATGCTAGCCTCCCGGTCTCATAGTACAGAATCCACAAGGGTGAAGCAGGGCAGAAGGGTGAGTAGTCAGGTTTCATAAGCTCGTACAGTAAGTGCTGTTACCGGAACCCAGATATTCACCCATAGCATTTGTAACAAGGACAAAACTGGTGTTGGGGTAAGAATCCCCTGCTGCACAAGCCTGTTGCCTGGTGCCCCCCTGTCTGCAGAGGAGCCCCCGTGGGAAAGGAGCAGCCCTATGTCCCAGAGGGCTTGTGACAAGCCTCCAGGCAGGGCTGTGCATGACAGCCTCCACTGGTCAGAGGGTTGCAGCACCTTCCTAACCCAGCAGGCTTTTGCTGAGGGGCCGCTGGGGTTTCAGCAGATGCAAGGTCATGCTTTGTTCTTGCTTTGGTCATGCTTTACTCCTGGTAAACCTATGTGAACTGTCTTTTAAGAAATGCGTTAAAGTCTTTTCTTTTTAAATGTTAGAATATTCTGGGCAGAAAATAGCTCCAGAGGCTTGACTTTCCTTAAAGCTCTACCCTTCCCTTGATGAAAGTCCTGCTGTGTACAGTAGGTGCCTCAACAGAGAAGGTGCTGCATGAAGTAATCATCAAGACATGCAACTTAAAGCCAAGAATAAACAAAACAATCTCCAGAGGTTCCCAGGAGTCTCTGTAACAGTCGTGAGGGTGAGCAGCCACAGCAGTCTGGCAGCAAGCACCTCTGTTTTTCTCAAGAGCCAGGCTGCTTTAGGACTAAGCTATCAGGTAATATCTCTGTAAATCTGCATGAGTATGCCCTGAAGGATGTTCTCTCTCTCTCTGTTCAACAGGATGGCCTCCTTTGCAAACACTGTTTTTCATAACATGCTGTGTATATAAATAAATCATGCTAATTAGAAAGGTGAGCAGATTTTCCTCTCAGAGAAGAACAAATTTTCAGCACAACTTGCTGAAGGTCCTTCAGCAAAAGGACCTTTATTTCCTAGTTGGTGATACCAAGATCTGTTAGGCTTCTCAAGAAACATGTAGCTTACATTAGGCATTCCTTAGCAAAATGCCCTATTTGTAGACGAGCAACGCTCCCACAAACAAGTTCTGTCTGTGGGCACTCTCGCACAACCTGCCGGAGAGCTAGTCAAATATTTCCATGCCTTTGAAATTTAGTTAGCAATTCTGGATAAGTTTTGGCATGTGTCTGTGGAGATAGGATACAGAGCTTGTGCCTCCTTTGAAATGTCATTCCAAATCACTTGGAAATGCTAAATGTTGATTTTAAAAAAAGAAAACCAGAAAGCCAGCTGTCTGGAAAGCTTTAAGAGAAGTGCAAGCTTGCTACACTATCCTTAGGCTCTTTCTACAGTTGCAGAGTTTAGCATGGATTTGTCCATAAAAAGATGAGGTTGAATACTTCAGAACAACACAGTTACTTCAAACCACTTCTGTTAATGCTGCTACTACTGGAAGAAATGATCTGAAGTGCTGCTTTCCCTCTGTCACTTCATTCTGTTTTATTTATCCAGGCATGGCTGTACTATATCAGGTCAAGGTCTACAGGGTTCAGTCTGTTCTCTGGCAGTGACCAGAGAAAAGTGCTCAGGGAATATAACATAAGAACAGGACAGGCACATAATGCATTCCCTGAATATACCACCAACCTCCAACAATTTGTGGTCAGGAGCTTTCTCAAGCCACAGGTAGCTTCTTCATTTGTTTCAATATCCCTTGCTGGGCATTTTAAAATACATTTTTAGACTTTTAGCACTGCCAATGTTATGTGGCAAGGAGTTTAATGGGTTACTTAAGTTGTGTGTATGTACCTTTTTACTTTCTCTTTCTATCCTGACCGACATCCTGTAGTTTTTGCAAACCTGGGAGACATTTGTTCCCTGTTCATAGTTTTCAAGCCACACATTTAATATGCATTTTTAATAATGAATGTTCCATTTTTTATCTTAGATGATACATCAGTGGAAAAACCCAAATAATTTAAAAATTACTGAAATTTAAATTTTAAAAAATACTGAAATGGGGGGTGGTATTTATTGTACAGAATTTCTTGTTAGCTGAATACTGGAAAAAATACCTGGTTTTCCTTGCTATTACCAGAGGCTTGCTGTTAAACTGGTAAAAATATGATTATGGAACTTTTAAATGTATTTTTGTCTTCCATTTTGAAGTCTCTTGAGTATTTCTAGCCCTGAACAAGGAGGAGAGCAGGAATCAAGGAGATCCTGTTCTGCTTGTGCATACATTAGCAGAGACAAGGGGTTTTACATATTTAACAAAGACTTGCTTCTTTTTTCGTAGTGTTTGGTAGTTGTCATTTTAGTGTGAGAGAGGAGGAAATGTTACTCTCTGCCAGTGAAATTCCTCTCCTTCCTTGCTGCACAGGTTGGGTCTCTTAATTGCCATGATATCATCAGTGTCACTGCTCATCAGCTCTGCCTTCAGATGGTGAGACCTGAATTGCCAAGGTGGTGAGCTGGCCAAGGAGTGGCCAAGTCCTCCTCCCTCCCAGACCAAGACTGCTTCCCTCCCTGTCAGCTTTATGGCTGATACAAGTTTTCAGTAGGACTTGCTGGCAGGGTAAAATGTCACTGAGGAGTCTCCTTGGTACCAAGTGACCTGAGTACTGTCTTCTGGGTTGTCACTAGGTAGCCAGTGATGGGCTATGGCTAGCCTGGACCCAGGTATGGCAGAACGGAGCTGCAGGTAAAGGTAGTATCTCCTAAATTATTGGTACCAGCTGACCACTGTGACTGCGAGAGAGGCTGTAATAGCTGACCACTGTGGCCCCTGGAGCTGGCACACCAGGGGGTGACCGTTTTTGGGAGCCTACCACTGTCATCTAACTTAACATGGTGTCTCCCAGACTGGGCCATTAGCCTCCTCCCCCCCCTTACTTTTCACTGAGTTGGGAACGGCAAATCTTTTTTGATTTTTAGATAAAAGCTCAGCTGTAGGTTATGGATCTGTTCAGTTTCAGACAAAGGTTTTCTGTTGCTGAAGGATAGCAAGAAGGGTAGATAGAAGTGACTGCTGCCTTGTCCTCACACAGCAAGGCTTGGTCTGCTGGTGACAAAGGTGACTGGATTTAGCAGGTAGCTGTCTGTGCTGTGGACTATTTTACTTTTCTCTGCAGTGCCATCCACGCCCCTGAAGTGAACTCTTACCTATTACCAAGCAAAAAAGCTTTGTAATTCCACTTGAAAGAAAGGTACCAGACTGGGGCATGTCTGCTGATTTCTGATCTCGCCTCTCAGGGCTGTTTAGCAGCGCGGGTGAGCTAAGCGGTAAGAAAGCAACTACTTTCCATGGCGTACAAATGCACATGGGTTCCATGGGATCCTCTCCAATGATTTTTAGGGCACAACACAGAAAACATCTAGCAATTGATCAAAATGCAGTCTCCTTCAGACTGTGCCAGTACAAAGTATTTGTTCTTTTAACAAGCTTTAGATTCCACACCTGTATGATTTTTGTAAATTGGTGGACCTTGCTTCTTTATAACAAAACCGAAGAACTTTCCATTATCTTCTGAGATGCCATTGAGACAGTGAGCATCACTGGATCACTGCTCTTAATGTCTCCAGCCCCAAGGTGGAAAGGAGACTCATGCACAAGACTGGTTCTAAGGAAAGCCATCTTTTCCCAGTAGGAAAATCACTCTGTTTCCTGTCACAGGGGTGCTGAGGGAAGTAACTGTGTAAGCACCCTGCCTGAGAGCTGCAGGTAGGCAGGCTTGTTTGGACACCATATCTTCTGGTATAATTTTTGGTGACTAATTCAGGGCATAATAAATAATCAAAATTACAGTGACCAGGCTCCTAATTTAAGGAACTTTTTTTTTCACTGTTACAAGTGTCTTCTTCAGATGCCATACTGCAGGAGGGCATTATGCTTTTTGTGCAAACGTTCCTGCTTTTCATCTAGAAGAAATCAAAATGCTGAACACTGGATGCCTTCAGGGGTCCTGCAGAGGCATCACTCTACCCCAAGTGAAATGCAGGCCTCATTGAATATTAACGTCATATAACTGGGGCAATTAATTGAAGATATAGTTTTCATTATTTTCCCTTTATGAGCAGGTGGGGGAAGCAGGTGGATAAGCTACAGCATTTACTGGAAGTTTTGACTCCTGCTCTTGGGAGAAGCTGCATCTCTCCCTGCTCTGGACAGAGGCAGGCCTCCACACTTAACCATGTAAGTGGGTTGCTGAATGTTAGAGACATGAAAATCCCTTGATTAGGAAACAGCCCATACCAAAAAGATGCACTTTTTTCCGCTACTAGACAGTGATGACTGAAACAGCCAGACTCAATACCTAGTTGGCAGTATGATTTGCTCACTCATCCTGCTGACCAGAAGAAGGACAAATAGCCAGTGTAGACCCATCAGCATCCCGCGATGACCCCCCCCTGCCAGGACACAGGGCACCGAGTGTCCAAGGGCCATGTCCCACGGCTCTGCCTTGTCCTTGGCAGGCAGCAGGGGCAGAAACTGGCTCAAGGTCCTGCACACTGTCTTGGCTGCTCATTCCTGTCCTCCTGTCCCCCAGCAGCAATGGCTCACAAACCACCATGGGAAACAGCCACAGCTGAGCCCTGGCATTGAGTTTTTCCATGTAGCAGCTGTGTAAGCCTGGTCCTGTGCGGTTTACTTCTGACAGCAACCACAGCCAGCGGTGCTTTGGCTTCAGACATAGCGTAATGATTAGTGTAACACGCAAATAATAATTTTGTTGTAACATCTGCCACCCTCTTGGGGTGAGGCTGTGTGTTTTCCCTGTGGGCTGACACTTGCTGGATGCATTTCATTAGGTTCCCAGACACACCCTGGTTTCTGTATAATTGATGTGCTTATTAAAAAAAGAACAGAAAAATCTCTTCTGTTCCCAATACCTGATTTAATAATAACCTCTCATTTCTGTCTGTGAACAAGTCTCTTTCCAACCCTCATCTCACATCTTTGGGTACTCTGGTCTGCAGTTATAACAGTAGGAGATAGGTATCTGTGTTGGCCACTGAAAAGAAAGGAGAGGGGAGTTCTGCAATTCTTATTTCCTTTTGCTGTTATGCATGGGAGAAGCACACTGACAACCTTCTCCCTTAAAACTAGCAGTTTCATTATTTTTTTTTTAAAGCAACTCTTTGCACTAGATGGCAGTGTGGATAGTTCTATGGGAAATTTGTTCTATTTGCAAAAATCTTAAGGATGATGGTAAACAGTATTCAGCATAAAAAACACTCTGTAGTGATGACAAAAGCACCTTTCACTGTTTGTCCGCCACATACCCATGTTGAGGAGGAATGGGTATTCTAGGTTTGAAAAGCTTTGGTAGAAGGTGCTCATGCTGACAGTTGCAAATTATTGCATTTTTCTCATTTCAATTTCCTTCTCTTACATTTTAGAAGAGCTAAGGTCCTGCAGGGCTGAGTGTTCATCTACTCAATTTTAAAGACACATTACTGCCATCCTGCATACATAACCTAGATCCTAGTCCCTAGGTAAATTCCTAATCCCCTAATTCCAGATGATTCTGATGAAGGAATAGGGACAATTGCTAAACATTGAGAAGTATGCTAAAATTATTGGCTATGATTACACATTCCTGGCCAAGGGTTAGCAGTGGATAAAAAGGTGTATCAAGTGCAGATGTCTTGAAGGAACTATCAAAATTAAGTCATAGTTAAGAAAAATATGGGATCCTTCTGTATATAAAAATATTAAGCACAGTAGATAAACTTAGTTAAATAATAAGATGCTTGTCCAGTACTTGAGCATCAACATGAGAGTATAATCCTAGTGAATGCTGGCAATGTTTTATTGAAATTCAGTAGTGCTACTTTACATTTAAAGAAATTGAAGGGCACACCTGAATTGAGACATGGTATCTGAAGTTCCTTCCTGAATGGATAACCATGAACCTGTCAGACACTGTAAAATGTAAAGGTCCATATTCTGAGCCATTCATGCCAAAGCATGTCTGTCTGTGAGATGGCAGAGCTTGTGGTCGTACATTTTCTCCTTAGCAAGACCTGCCTACCAGGAGAGAAAAGGGGTTCTTCTCCTAAGATAATAAATGACAAATCCACTTGCATTTTTATTTTGAGTTAGGAAAAAAAAGTTGCTATCAAGTGTAAGAAACTCTTCTAATTATGCACAAGAGGTAGCTTCAGTAGAAAAAAGTACTATGCAGGCACCTTTGTGGAAAACTTGTGTTAGATATACAAAAGTGTATTTTTACCAGGTATTTTGTGGTATGCCCTTTAGCTCTCATACATAACACAAATAAGAAATTAAAATAAGTGATTTGAGACTGGTTATTAGAAAGGTTTTAAGGTCAAGTTAATTACCTTGGTAGGAGAGAAAATTAAGACATTTTAATTGCAAAGAGGCAGTCAGTATCCAGATGCTCTTATGCTGAAATGACAGCATCTTTCCATGACTTGTGCTAGCTGCATGAGATAAAAGTATAAAAGATAAAACAAAAAAAAGCAGGCAATCAAAAGAAGGAATAAACCTTGGCTTGCAGACTATTAAACCTGCCATCAATTAAGCAAAAGCTAATTAATACATGTAATGTTATATGTGTCTATATAATAAAAGCTTTCAAATAAAAACACACCTGCTTTTGTAACAATACTGAGAAGAAAGCAAGCAGGTTTGGGAAAAATAAAATTATTTAATTGAAGTTCTTGACTTGGGCAATGTATTTAATGCAAAAATGTTTTAATCCATAAGGCCAGTTAAGTAGAAATAAAATGGTCAGAATGCTTAACTAAACAAGCTTAATTTCCCTATTTGCAGGGTCCATATTCTTTGCCTGTCTTGTTCAGATGTCTGCTAGTTAACACAGTGGATTATTCATTAATTTGAATAAAATTAAGAGTTTATACACAACTGTATGCAATTGGAATGAGTAGCTATTTCTCTATTGGCCATTGCTCTTTGCCTATTTTTTATTAAGTTTCTTAATCAGGCAGAAATTACAATGTGATATAAGCTGGATTAGATACCCAAATGCATATAAAAATTACATTTCTTTCAAGCAAAGAGACCAAACTGGATGACACTTACTTGCATTCTCTCAGTGACTGAAAGGGGCACTGCTGTGAAATGGTCTGAATTTCACTGCCTTGAATGAAAATTTACAAAATGCTGATGCTGTGTTACAGCTCTGTCCTTGAAGGCAGTGATTCAAAGTATAGCTGTGGGAAGATGTGGCAGGCAAATTAGAAATACAGACTTCACAAAGGAACTTCTTATGCAATTGCTTTGCTTTGCCTGAGTAGCAAAGCTACAGGACTATGTAAAACAATTACCCCTTGAACGTGAAACTCTTATCTTGCTACTGTAGGGAATCTTAGCAGTTGGAAAGAGGCCCTCTTGTTATAAGTAGGAGATAACTGAAAACATAGACAAAGATTAGGCTCTTGCTGAAGGAGCATGTCACATCTAAGCACAGCTTGTGATTGATTGCAGCCTTGGCTAATGTTTCTGGCAATTCTGCAGGCTGCTGGGCAGAGAGTTGGTACCAGCCTGTGGTACTGCTGGTACCTGCCTAGTTTCTCACACCCCTGCTTTAGCTCCCCCCTTAAACGTGTGTCTGCCACAATTCACAGCCATGCTGAAAGTTGCCGTCCTTCATGCTACTAATAAAACTGTACTTACAAATCACAAAATGTCTCTTTTTTGCTAAACTAATTGATGCTGTGGTTTAGTCAAAAGTGCAATTCATTCAGCTGTCATCATGAGAAGCGACTGCGTTATTTCTTTTAAATGGCTAGGATTTTGCTTAACTAAATATGGAACAAAATCCCTAACCTTACCATCTTGTTTTGACATAGATAACAAGGTTAGAGCCACAATATATTATGTGGTCAGATTAGCGTACATTTATCTAAGTGTCCCACTGTCCTTCTGAAGTGAATAAGCAATGATAGGGTTCATAGAAAAAGTTAGGAAAGATATTCTGAGTAAAGAAAATGCAGTTGGGTTTGTAGATAAGCTGCACAGCATGTCCAAGTTTAAAAAAAAAATACAGAGAAACGATGCCACAGTTTTCACCTCATACTAACCTGTTTTCTCTGCCTCTTTTCCAAAAGGGTAACAAAGCTAGTATGTTTTACATTTTCTCCTCCCATTTTTTAGGTAAAAAAAAAAATAATTAAAAAAATCCCCTCACACCCATTCTGATTTCTTTCTTTCTTATTATCTCCTCTACCAGTACATTATTTGCACTGTAACTGTTATAGGGGAATACTTCTGGAAAACCATTTCCCTAGGGGTGCTTATTAAGAATCATTGCTATTTGTCTCGCACTGCAGTACTAAACAAACAAACAGAAACCTCAACCCCTCCTCCCAATTTAGAGTGATATGACCTTAAAGAGAGCTAGCTGTGCCAATGAAAAGGTGGTGGTCTACCAAAGATAAATGGAAATACATGCATGCTATAATATAAAAGTTACAGAAAATTGGGTAATAACTGTTTTACATTATGCTGTAACCACTGAGCTGAGTGTGCTCAAAGTCAAGTATATTTCTGTGAGTAAGAGAGGAGGAATTTGTTTACATGAACAATTATTAAACACCAGTGCTTTGACCAGGGGCGAAAGGAAGCGTGATTTGTGCAACTGTGTCTTGCTGATATGATGTCTCCTGCAGAAGTTAAGCCTCTGTAGGAAATGATTGGGTTATTCACGAGCCATGAATATTCACTGGACATGAGCCAACAATGTGCACTCCCAGCCCAGAAAGCCAGCCGTATCCTGGGCTGCATCAAAAGCAGCGTGGCCAGCAGGTCGAGGGAGGGGATTCTGCCCCTCTGCTCTGCTCTGGTGAGACCCCACCTGCAGTGCTGTGTCCAGCTCTGGAGCCCTCAGCACAGAAAGGACATGGACCTGTTGGAGCGGGTCCAGAGGAGGGCCACAAAGATGGTCAGAGGGCTGGAGCACCTCTCCTATGAAGACAGGCTGAGAGAGTTGGGGCTGTTCAGCCTGGAGAAGAGAAGGCTGCAGGGAGACCTTATTGCGGCCTTCCAGTACTTAAAAGGGGGACTATGCGAAAGATGGGGACAATCTCTTTGGCAAGCAAGGCCTGTTGTGACAGGACAAGGGGTAATGGTTTTAAACTAAAGGAGGGTAGATCCAGACTAGATATAAGGAAGAAATTTTTTACACTGAGGTTGGTGAGACACTGGAACAGGTTGCCCAGAGAGGTGGTAGATGCCCCATCCCTAGAGACATCCAAGGTCAGGTTGGACGGGGCTCTGAGCAACCTGCTCTAGCTGAAGCTGTCCCTGCTCACTGCAGGGGGGTTGGGCTAGGTGACCTCTAAAGGTCCCTTCCAACCTAAACCATTCTATGATTTTATTCCAAAGAAAACTGCCTAGTACTCTGAGCATAGATTTTAGGAAATGGTCTTGATTCAATACTGGTTGAATTAGTTTGAAATGAGAGGAGCATACAGTTTCCTGAAAGAGTAGCTCCAATTCTGGGAAATAGGTCCTTTTCCCTATCTGTTGATTATTCACCATTTTGTAGTAAATAAGATTGATATTACCACCAGTTTTTATACTGCTTTAGCCAGTTTTGCCCTCAATAGTTGAAATTGTGCTGAAAAATTCCTATTTCCAGGCTGATCAGGTAATACATACATATGTATGTGTGTGTGTGTATCTATGTATCTACTCTTATTTTTGTAAGTATTGAGACTCAAAACTACTCAGTGGAAAATGACCATACCTTGCAAAACATCTGCAGCTGGAGGGGTCATCACTTTGGGCTGACCAAGCTTAGGAAATGAGTAGCGAAGTTAGGGTTACAACTTTGAGGAATTCTCTTCTTCGGCTGAGAGAAATTTTGTCTGAAAGTTTTGGCCGTGCTTACTGGTGTTCAATCAATCAGTGAATTTTTGGACAGTTAAAACACTTTCAGAGTGGGTTACATGCTGAGAAATGGACCCACATGAGGTCAGCCATGCTGTTCACATGGAAGCTCTGATCTCAGCAGAGCGTGTGCATAGCAACTGCTCTGAACCCAGGCTTGACTCTGCTGTGAATTTCCTGAAACAGCTGCTTATCAGTTGTCATGGGCCACTGCTTGCACGTTTTTACCACTAATGCCTGGGAGATTTGGGTGTTTGTGCATCCTGTACTTACTTATTGTTAATATTCCCCACAAAGTTCTGTAAAATAGGTGGGAATAATACCTTGGCGCTTGCTGTTAGCTTTTAGTTTATCAGCTCCTGGTACCTGTTGGCTTAAGCTAAAAGAAATGTCTGGGCTGGAGGGCAGGACAGGGCAGCCCACACTTTGGGTTGGGGGCATATGTGGCAGGAGCAGCACCATGCACACTGCCTTCGGCAGGTCCCAGCACTGCAGGCTGGTTGGGGAACTAAATTACTCAATTGCAAATTAGCAGTATCTCCTTGTGATTTTTTCTTTTCTGCTGTTTTCACTCTCTGTATGGGTCTGCTGTCGGATCTTAACGATCTTGCAAGAGCAAGAGGCAAGGTAGTGCAAACTAGTAGTGGTGCAGACCACCAGCAAGCTGCATGGGAGTGGCCAGCTGGGAAGGCTGGAAGTGGAGCTGGTCTTGGTGACGACCACTTGCAATGCCCCTTTACCATCTCCTTTGAAAGTCCCCCCACTAAAGCCAGGGGGGGCTTACAGCTCTTGTAGGTATTTAGGTCAAAATTCAGAGGCTTTTAGGAGTGTAAAGGTATAGCACACACACCTAGCATGTTACTAGCCTAACTATTGTAAGATCACTTTCTATATAGGATGCAACTGCTCTAGTGGATTCCTGCCTCTTGAAAATCAAACAGGGTCCTCATAATTCCTTTCTATCTGCCCCTTGTTAGCTGAGGACTCTCCATATTCATGTAGAAAATGTTCCTGTAAAAATTGTATGCCTCTTGGCTTGCAACACATCTCCCTACACTGTTTTACTCTGAATTGTGTCGGCTGGGAATATTTGGTAGTCTACTACAGCACCTGTGGTGTAGGGGAAGGAGCTACAGTCTCGCCAAGAGCAGAGGTATTTGCCTGATTTCACCCGTATAGACTCAGCAATTTTCTGAAGAAAGTTTGCTAAAACTAGCACAAGTCTGCCACAAGTCAACGTGATACACTTTGATTTTGTAACACACATAAATAACTTTCATTTTATCAACAGATCTGGTAAGGTCAAGAATAGGACTGATTAGGACATAAAAACTAAAGACAATAAATCAATAAAATTAATAAATAATCTCATCTAGGATGAGAGGTTGGTGTGAGAGAGTTGGCAGGAAATAATTAAAACATTCACTGGGAGATTTGGTTATCTTTTATTCCTGTTGTATATTCCTCCTACTTCTAACTAATGCAAATTTCCACCCATGCTGTAATTATGACCTGGTACAAACCACAGCTGGTCCTGAGGGATATTGAAAAGTCTGATGACTGGCCCCTCCCCACCCCCACCTTTAGTGGCTGCTCTGTAGAAATATGTATGGCTATGCCCACTGATAGATTTTGGCAAATGTGGGAATAAACTGTGTAGGTTCCACCTGATGGTGATCAGAAGCCACCTGCCTTGACACCAGAAGCTGAAAAAAAATATGTAATTCCTTCACAATGTCTGCAAACAGGTTTTAAGTTTTGTGGTTTGAATATTAAAAGTGAATTTTTATGCCATTAATCAGTGTTTGGACACTGAAGAGGATGATACCATAAGCTTTTTAATGAGGTCACTTTCTGGAATTAAGAAAGTTTGTTTAAAAAAAAAACAACCCTAATTTTAGTAGAAAATATGTTCACCATTGGGTACATGGGAGATAACTGTTGTTCTTGTGGAAACTGTCTTGTTCTGTTCTGAAATACTCTGGTTTGGTATTATTCTGAAATCTTACTCTGACATGCTATTTTTCATTGTGGTCAGGTTTTTCAAAATTTATTTATACATAGACAAGCCGTACAGCTACCACTCAGTGATATCATGCAGAATTGTAAGTGCATTTTGGAGACTGAGTCTGTCCCATTTTTGGAGAGAGGATGGATGGCATTTGGTAGCCTCGACTGGATTTTGTTAAGATGAGCTCTATTCAGTACTCAGCTGTGCAGCAGCTCATATTGGTAAGACCAGCGCTTCTCAGAGCTGCAGAGAAAAGAGCTCAAGCATCTGTCATCCTCAGAGCGAGTAATCACACAGATGAGCACAGTGGCTCGTGGAATGTATTTTTCTACAGTATTTCGCTCTGCAGGATGAATGGATGAAACTAACGATGTTTCTGAAGTAGTGTCCAAATATCTTTGTGCTGCTTGATGTCTCTCTGATTTTGTCCTTCCTTCAGAAACAGGGAAACTGATAGATGTATAATTTCTAATTAACTACAAAAGTCGGACTGCATTATTTACTTTTACCTGTAACTAAGGTCTTGAAAGTTGTTCACAGGGAGAAATTAATTACGTCTTTAGACAGTAGTTGTCTCTTCCCATCATAAGTCAACACTAACTTGCAGTATTTATCAACACTTTTTAATAAGATGGAATTTACATTTACAGATAATATTCATATACATAGAGTAGCTGTATTCCCAGAGATATTTTTTTAAAGTGTGGTATCTTCATTGTTGCTTTTGAACGCTATTTTACTGTTGCAGCAATGTAAATATGTACTAATCTCACAGCTTCTGGTAGGGGCTGGCTGGTGTCTTCATAGATCTAGAGAGTATAGAAAGCAATCCCCGCTGTTCTGTCCCACCTTCCCTCAGCAACCTTTGCGCTGCTGAGAGCTAAATGTTCTCCCAACAGTTGCATTCCTTCTGCCACTGTTCAGTGCTGCAAATCAACAAAACGAAGTGGAATTTCTCAAAGCTGCTTTTTTTTTTTTTTTTACCTTTAGTGCTTTTGCTTTCCCAGCAAAGAGCTGCTGCTGCCAAATGTTATGCCTCATGAGGTTTTGCCTTCCCACATACTTGCTAATTGGCACTTTTGAGAAGGTTTGTGTCTGTAGCTTTTTGGGGCGTAGCAGCCGCATGCAAAATGCTTTGGAAGGGGGAGGTGATAGAGCAGCATTCACATGCACAGTTGTGTTTATTTTGATATGTGCTAAAAACTGCCCAACTCCAAAATACACTAGCGTAAGTGAGCACCACCAGAGCAACTGTAGGCCACCATATATAGGGGGGAAGGGTTTATGTGCCCATCCTGCAGCAAGGGCAGCTGCCTCAAGCTCTTGCAGAGAGAGGTAAATGCCATGAAGAGCCATGCATTCATGGGTGTCACTGAGCTCATGGGGAGATGATGGTGGGAGGCACCTTGAAAATGCTGATGCATCTTTATAGCTCTTGTGCGAAAGGTCACCTCCTACTTGAGACAAAAATCCCATTAGTTATGGAACCAGAAATGTTGCTGTTAATACTGGTGCTAAGAAATTTGTTTTGATTGCTTTTTATGCTACTCCTTTCCCTGCACCTGGGAGCAGACTAGATCACAGAGAGGGTCATTCCCCTCTCTTGCGGCTCAGGGATTCCCTGCTGTAATTATCAGCAGTTGTCTGAGTACACTTTGAAAAGTCCCCTGCCACTTCTGCAAGTCCTACATGAACTCCCTAAGGCAAATGAAGTGCCAAATACCTCTGAAGTTTGTAGTTGCACTGTCCACTGCTAAGTTAACCTTTCCTGTTTCTATCACATTTATTCAAGAATGTATCCTGGTATCTGAGATGTAATACAAGGTAGTGGCTGGTGACTTTGTTGTGATACTCTGCAGCTTAAGCCCCAACCTGTTTTTTAAAAAAAGCCACCCATTACAAATCTCAGGACTAATCATAGCTACCTAGTTATTATTCTAAAGCAGCTGTTGCTGTGTGACTTATGCACCAAAAGACAAATACCACAATTCTCTTAAAACTAGCTGAGAGCTGGTTCTAGTTGAACAAACAGATGCCTACGAAGTTGTGAGGTTTCATGCTGCAGCTACAGGGCTTCAGTTAAGGATAAAGTTTGCAATCATCCAGTTCTTTATTTGCTATCAGCTATGAGTGTAGTCTGCAGTGAAGAATGTGGAGTGGCTTGACACATCAATCTGTGAGGTGCATGGTGCCCAGTAAGGCTTGGAACAACAGTTTAGATCTGTCCGTGTTTAACATTTGCTTTCCTAATTTTTGTGGGAATGGAGACAATGTAAACTGAAGAAGTTTCCATAGTTCTAGGAGTTTTGTTATTTAAGCTGGATGCCAGGTCCCCACCAAAGCCACTCCATCACTCTCCCTCATCAACTGGACAGGGGAGAGAAAATATAATGAAAGGCTCATGGGTTGAGATAAGGACAGGGAGAGAACGCTCAGCAGTTACCATCATGGGCAAAACAGACTGGACTTGGGGAAATTATCTTCATTTATTAACAATCAAGTCAGAGTAGGATAATGAGAAATAAAACCAAGTCTTAAAACACACACACACACCCTTCTTCCCAGGCTCAACTTTACTCCCAAATTCTCTCACAGGGAATGGGGGTTGTGGTCAGTTCATCACACCTTGTCTCTGCCACTCCTTCCTCTTTGCGGGGAGGTCTCCTCACACTCCTCCCCTGCTTCAGCATGGAGTCCCTCCCACAGGAGACAGTCCTCCATGACTTCTCCGTCAGTCCTTGCCACGGGCTGCAGTCCTTCACAAACTGCTTCAATGTGGGTCCCCCATGGGGTCACAAGTGCTGCCAGCAAACCTGCTCCAGCGTGGGCTCCTCTCTCTCCATGGGCCCACAGGTCCTGCCAGGATCCTGCTCCACTGTGGACTTCCCACAGGGTCACAGCCTCCTCCAGGCTCCCACCTGCTGTGCCGTGGGGTCCTCCCTGGGCTGCAGATGAATATCTGCTCCACCATGGACCTCCCTGGGCTGCAGGGGGACAGCCTGC
>VZTV01059161.1:34493-56062 GCA_013400875.1 Anhinga rufa | reverse complement strand
AAAAAAAAATCATTCCAGTACAGCAGAGAGGAGCAAAGGGTAAAAGTTAGTATTTCCGCATATGGTAATTACATAGCTTTAGAAAATTAAGAAATTATAAACAGTAGGAGGAAAAGTATTTGCAAAGGTCTTTAATCCTGACAGGCTGTGCTGCCTTGTAACATTTTTGGCTGTCTCTTCCCTCTCGGTAAAAATATATAGAAGTGTAACAATTCCCATTGCTTGCTTTTTGGCACTGGACCTGTTGCTCTGAGGAATGGGAGCAGGTGGAAATTAGGGCTGGTTAGCCCCAGGTAAGGTGCATGCATCCGTGGTGACAGAAATAGTGAAAATAAGTAGTTCCTCCAACAAGTAAGGTAGGGGGGAAAGAGTTTCAACATATCCAAGAACAAAGCCAGGAAGAGAACTAATGCTGTAACACCCTTCTCCTATAAAAAGATTCCTCAAGATTTAAAATCATTAAAAGATTATCTGTATCACTAAAAAAGGGTATTTTTAGGGTTTGTAGGGAAATTACACTGGCTGCAACGGGGGCCTTTAAGTTCTGCTCTGACCCAGAAAACCAGAACCTAAATCTTAAAAACTTTTGCTTTTTACCTGAGTGGGACAGACCTTGTTCAAATTCATCAGCTCTGTTCTTGATTATGCATGGAGTGAGGAAAAAGGGAGACAGGTATAAGTTGTATATTTTCTGTTCTGCAGTTCTTCCACAAAGACGGATGGAATTGTGTTGGTTCATTCACTGTGGCTGGGTGTTTATCACAAATCCACGTCTACTGGGCCTGGGGAAAGCTCAAAATATGGCTTAGCTTCCTGGGGAAGCAGGATGTGGATGGGAATATTCTTAACAAAGTAAGTGCCCCTGTGCTAGGGCCTCAGTGGTATGGTTTGAGGAGGACATTGAGAATTGTGCAGTGGCTTATTTTGCTCTTCAGATAATGTAAGTGAATATGAAGGCCATTCTTTTGTTACTAAGAACATCTGATATAGTTTTAGTTTTATACAATGCACATAGTTTCCTGCCCAGGAGTGGCCTTCTGCAAAGAACCACATGAATGACATTGAAGATGCATTGTTTCATTAGCAGTCCTGCTGTGTTGCTCTTCAGAAGATTTTCTTGTATTGCTTTTTTTCCCAGAATTTGGTTAGTGATGAAAGATGCACTGCCATCTATGTCAGTGTGCTGTTACGGTGACTGATAAAGATACATCTTATTTTGCTATTTCTTTATTATTGTGCTGCTATGCAACAGTAAATCAACCAAAAGGATTTTAAAAGTAACATGTTACGGTTCTCCATAGAAAGGCACAGTTTTTGCAGTTTATGCTGGACTTGATCCACTGTCTCAGGGTTATAGGAAGGTGACTTGCAGATCCATATGTCATTTGGGGAATTATAAATTTTATTCTAGCTTGACGTGTGCTGTAAGATGTAGATGGCCCCTTGTTCATAGAGTGTGTCTGCTCATGTCAGCGCCGAGATGTAGTTTTGGCTGATAGACAACTTGAATGAAAACCGAGTTTGTTGGGATGTGACTGACTGGTGCGAAAATGAGTGCAACGCTGCGAGCTTTGATGCTGCGTGTAGCAGTACTACTACACATGTCCTAAAAGCTGGACACCCGCTTGCTTGTGAGCACCTCTCCTTCCTGGCACCCTGAGACAGGGCAGTGTGTGCCTCATGCCAGTAAGCAGATGCAGGGCTTTAGATTAGAATTTGTACATGAGAGACATAATTCACTGAGCTTTAAATGCCCGGCTCCCTAAGGCGAAAACTTCTTGTGCAGTTAGTTGATCAGCACACTGTTGTGTGCATTGGCACTCTCAGAACTTGTCACTGTACAGCTCTTTGAAACAAGAGCATGAGAAGAAACATGAGCATGAGAAGATGCTTTGAATAATTAATACAAGCGTTAGCTCACCCTCTCACTGAGAAGGAGGAAGACAGGTTATGTGAACTCTATGCTGACTTAAATGACTCGGATTAAATAACAAAGTCCCTGAGCACTAGGAACGGGTTGTTTTAATGTTGGTTTCACTAGCCAGCAGAGAGGAACACCCGCGGTGAGGGACAAGTGCGTTGCCCCAACTTGTGGTCCCCTCCTCTGGGTGGGTAAGTTCTCTGCAGGTGGCCACACGCAGCAAGATGTTTTTGGCTGCATGTAAGGCACAGGCAGTATGACACTTGCAGAAAGCTGACAAGCCCTCCTCCGCGAGCTGTTGAGCAGGAAGAATTTGGAGATACCCAGCTAGCCTGGCTCCACCGCAGTCTGCTGCAGGTGCTGCCAGGTGGTCTCCAGTTGATTCATGCCAGCTCCAGGTCAAAGTGTTCGTTGGGTTTGGTGACTCTTTGCATGCTCAGTTACAAGAGGCCATTTTGCGTGTGGTGGGGTGGCTGGCAGGTTTTTGCTACCATGAAATCCCATGTCCCTCCCGCCAGAGTGTGCAGGCTTGCAGTCCACAGGCTGTGGTGTGGAGACAGTGGCTTTGGAGGAGGGACCAGAGAGACCTGCTCACCCCAGGATGAATGCAGAAAGCCTCAGAGACATGGTCTGTGGCCAGGGGAGGAAGCAAATTGTGCACACATGCTGGCTGTTCCTGAAGGATGCTGTGTGATGGGGTGGTAGGTGAAAGCAGCCTGGAGGATGTCTCAAGTGTGTTCCCTGGCCAAGCCGAAGTTGTGTGTTTGTGGTTTCAGTGCAATGGAAAAGTTGCAGGGCATGGGTCCCCCTGCATTTCTGAAGGGCCACAGCAACTTACAAAGAAATGGCCCGTGTTAATATTGAGGTTGTAGGTGCAGTCTAGCACTTAGTAGTGATGGATGTTGGTGGTATAGGCTGTAGAGTCACATGGAGAGTAGGACTTTACATACCTCTGTTGTAAACTGTGACAGAGAAAATGTGAGAGGCCAGTCTTTGCAATATTGTCTCCTTGTCCCTAGAGTTTTCCATTGTCACTAAGGAAAAAGCCTGTAATTTCTCTGTTCCTGTAGGGTAAGGACTGGTTGATACTGAAGTCCACAGTACCCTTATCAGCAGGAAAAGAAGGAAAAGAACTACCAGGACTTGGGTCTCGTTTTGGGACAGGAAGCAGCATTTAGGGCTAGGTGGGGACAAAGCTGATCTGCTGCTGGAGCTGTCTCAGATAGAGATACACCTTCAGCTGGGACCACCATGAAATAGCTACCTGGGCAAATGCTGCTGGACAAAAGTCTTTGAACTTACCAATTGTCCCATAGCATCACAGTTGCAATGACACCACCCTTTTGTCATAGCAGATTTATGGTTGCTCTGACTATGTATAGCATCTCGGACCTAAAATCAGAAGAGAGAGACTGATATTTGGCCATCTACCTTGAAATATGTTTCATGCTTGTGCCACTGCATATGAAATGTCACCGAAAACTAAATACTTGGGCACTTTCTAGAAGTGTTAAATTTGTCTTATTTACCAGAGTTTTTGCCTTAAAACCCTTGCAGCTTGTCTTAGCTGCAAAGTCTAAATGAGATCATAGTGCATTTCATGAGCTGTTTATAAACATCCTTGATTGGTTTATTCATCTTACCTTCAAGTTTATCCACCTTTAAATTCAGTTTAAATAAGAAAATTAATTTTCAATTATTGGGATCTGCAGATGTGTTTTTACAACTGTTACTCAACTTTCAGTGTTTAAAATGAAGAGAGTGAAAAGGATGCTGTACTTCATCCTGCCCCACTGAGGGAACAGATGTGATGGGCAGTTTAAGTACATGCTGGAGAGGAAAAGATAGAACTGCTTCTTGTACCAGGCACAGTGGCTCCAGGGTTGTCAGCACTGGAAGGCCACAGGGGTACTGCAGCTGGCACGCATGCATGCATCATCTCCGATACACATTTGTTCCTCTCCTAACTTAACACCTGTTTTGGAAGCCTTTTCATTTGTTATAGGTGCTAGATTCAGGTCTGTGTCATGGTGGATGAAAATGCTGCTGAGCACACATGCGCTTCCCTTAATTTCCTGAAGAATGGTCAGACTGAACTACTTCAAGCTGTGGAATTATCAGCCCTCCTGCTTTTCCACAAGAAAAATGTGGATAGCCGAGTTGCATCCTTTGGGCTCCCTGTCACAGCAAGCATTACAACCCATAGCAACATCATACTGGCCTGAATTCATGTACTTTCATGTAACTCATTATTCACTGGCATAAACCAAAGGGAGTGCCTTCTACATCACCCATTAGGAATTTCAGGTATAAAAAAAAGTTGTTTTTTTTCTGCCCTGGATTGTGTTTCTTTTTCTAGTTGATTTTTTTTCTCTAATAGAAATTGGTTTCTGAGTTACAACCCTGGTCAGCCTTCTGCAGGTTGTTTTTTTTTTTTTTGCTTCTGTAATGTAACGTGATGACAATGATGTTGTCAGGAGTGATTTCCAGAAGAGATGGGTGGTCTGGAACCTTTGCAGGGTGTGGGGGGCCTTCACTGTGTGATGGGTGTCATCTGAACATACCTGTCTGTGTTCACAGCACATGAGCAAAGATCGTGCTCTTGCACATTAGACGGGGGCTGCCCAGTCAGCAGATTGGACAAAGCAAGAAGATTTTAGCCCAGTTCTGGATAGATGGGGTGTCCACTTTATCAAGAGTGAGAAAAGCATACCACTTACGATGTACAGAATCCATACAAAGACTTCCCTTTACCAATGAACACTGATCCTCATAGTAAGAATATAGTGAGAGGTGCGACTTCTGGCTGATGGTGAGTCTGCTGGATCTTGGAGAACAGGTATGGTTACCTAAAGTCCATTAGGCTGACCTGATATGCATTTGGGTACTTGGGAGGCCCATGTCCAACCTCTGGCCTATAACAGGGAAAGGTGCTTGTGCCGCAGGTAAACTCTGTTTTGTTTTAACTCTACACTTGCTTGACAAAAATTCCTAAAACCGAGGTTTCCTTCCCATGTATTAGCTGGTTGTTTGAGCCAGGCTCAGTTATGCTAAGTATTGAATATACTTGAATGTACCCCATTTTGTAAGATCATTCTTGCAGACAATTTTTTAGTAAGATGCTGTTCATGATGAGGGTCTTATGCACAGTGAGTATACATGAAAGAGTAGAAACAGGGCAAGTAAAATGATCTGGGGATGGAGTTGCCATAAGAGCTGGGAGAGAAGATTCAGGTGTATAAAATCATGAAGGATGTGGATAAGCTGAATCAGCATTTATGTTGACCAAGCCCTGCAATGCAATGAATTTGGTGGGACTCAGTAAAATTGGTAGGATATCGAAAGTATGCAGTGGGTATCGGCAGCCAGGGACTTCCTGCCCCATGAGGCAGCAGAGGCAGGCAGCATCAGCAGGGTCAGAAAGGGGCTAGTAAAATTAACAGGTGATTCATGTGGATATTAAAATGACAAAGTAAAGGTATACCTTTAATCCTTAAATAGTATCTCTTGTTGCCACTATTGAAAACAAGATGGTCTAGGTTGGACCATTTGTCTGACTCCACAGGATCCTTTTATGTTTGTGTCTGCTGGGTGCTATTTTGAAATCCTTCCCCTGTTGCTTGGTACCGGCAAGTCAATGAGTAGCTTGTGCAGAACAGGCGATTTCTTTTTTGCATCCTCCAGACCCACTTCAGATAACTCCCTACGAAGTGAAACTAAAATCCAACAGCTGATGGTAGAGCATTGCTGTCATTGCTAACAAACGTGACAACGCAATACTGCGGGAAATTCAGAAAATTGCTGGGTTATGTAGGGTAGCCAGAAGGACCTGATGCCTTTGAAAGATTTTCATATATGTCCATTTTTCTGAGGTATTTTCTGTACCAAAAGCTGCCCAGTAAAGCCCACTCCTGTGCAGTAGGTAGGTGGCTTGGAAGAGTGAAGTACTAGCTTTGTAGAAGCTTGGCTCAGGAGATGAGGAGCAGACTATTTTCAAGTATGCAGAGGAAAACCCCTCAGACCCTTATGTTACTGAAGGTTGTACCTTTATTCTCTGCTTGCAGAAATAACAAGGCAGGCAGACAGCTTAATGCAAGTCTGCTTAAGCTGTGGGAAGACAGTGTAGGACATCCCCATGAAAGTGACTAATGGTTAATTCCAACATGCCTTGAGAATTAGAGCCTGGCATTGCAGTAGATGGAGTTTGTGGTTCAAAACCAATGAAGCTCAGAGTCGGGTCTGATTTTGTTTTGGTTTGGTTCGGGTTTTGTTTGTTTCTTTCTTTGGGTTTTTTTGTTTGTTTGTTTGGGTTTTGTTTTTGTTTTTTGTTCTGTGGCAGATGGGAAGCACGTGCCCTGGCTGGGAGCACTCTTGACTGTTCTTTTCTTCAGCTTGCTGACTCAGGTCCCAGAACCATCACTCTCTTCTTAACAGAGCTTAGCTCAGCTTTTGCCTGGAGCTCTGCTGTAAAGAGAGACCTTTTACAGGCCAATGCTGTAAGTGGAGGGAGTGAGGAAGGCAGGCAGGTAAATTCATGCTGACCGTAGCCATATCTTGTTAATTAACCTGCCTGTTGAAAGGATTTACAAGGCTTTGTTTGCTCCCATCATACTGCAGATCCTGCAGAAAAAAAAAAACATACCATAGTGAGAGGCAGCTTTTTTTGGTTGCCTGCTCAAATATAGTCGAAAATAAATTACCTGTCATATTGCATATAGTAAGAATCATCTCTGGATCATCTCTGTTGATGCAGGAGGCTGAATCACAACAGACTACTGTCTGAGAGAAGCTGCAAGAAACACTGGTCCCAGGGAATTTTTACTTTTGCATTTTAGGGTGGCCTAGGCAAACAGCCTGTGCTAGTGATGTATTTTGTTCAGTTAGCGAGGCTTAAGCAGCAACTGATCTTGCATAGTTTTGGCTGTGATTTGGGTGCAACATTAAAAGGACATTTACTCTAGAAAGTATGTGAATGGGTGAATTGTTATGTGATTAAATAATTAAGTGAAATTTAAAATTGTTCACAGTTTACCCTTATCTCAAAGTTGACTGTTCTGTGTCTGACCTGAAAAAAATCCTCATATGCCTGCATTCCTTCATGGTTTTTAACTTTAATTATAAAAAACAACAAAAAAATTATTTCTCCCTCTCAGTTTATTGCCACCTGTTTTGATAAACATACGGATAAGAAGAACACAACCACAGTAGGGATAAGATTGAAAGGAAAATATTAGTGAGATACACAGTCATTCTCCCAGGGTAGATATCAACCACAGAGCAACTCCCCATATACTTTCTCTTTTGCTGTTGCTGGCTTCAGCCCTTGCTTCATTTAAATTGCACCTGGCATATTTGGTTGAGGATATGAATAAGGTTGCAGACATTCCTGTAGAGCCACACAAGTCTGGAAAGTGCTTGCCCCTCTGGCTGAGCAGGAGGAGGGATTTCCAGTGCCAATTTCTTCTTGCAGCTAGAGAAATTACCATTCATGTGTTTAGATGGGTTTTGCATGGCTCTTGTTTGCAAATGTTATCAGAATCTTGCAGAATGAAACTGGGTGAGTTCTGGTCGATCCACATGTGAGAGGGAAGTGTCGGGCAGAAGTCTGTTGTACTGGTGTATAACAAGAACGGAGCAGTACCAGTTCTTCCTCGAGTGTTGCATCTCGTGGGTCGACTTGCTCTGCCAAACCCCTCTATCCCAGCCCTACTTAATCACTGCTTTGAGCTTGCTGGACAGGATTGCAGAGCTGTTTCCCTCCTGGGACTATTGTCTGACTGCATCCATCTGAACAATTGGGAGCCAGTACCTTGCACAGCTTTGCCCCAGAATGCTCTCACTTTCAGTGCAGATCTTGAGCAATAGCATCTTAGCACCTCAGCCGCACTGTGACTGGTTCAGATATCTGCAGATCTGGAGCTTGTGTTGATTGCTTGATGTGACCATTTAGTCTTAACAGTCTGTGCCTGCCATTAGAAAAAAGAAAAGTTATATGCCTATCTACTTAGCCTAAAGCCTCATTGCCTGGGAAGCCAAGGCCTGTCTTGAATCCCACAAAGTGTGTGTGCATCACCATTTTCCACATGTGACTGTGGCCCCTGGACAGGATGACTTTCATGATTGCTTTTTTTGTGTTAAGAGCTGAGTTATATTTCTCATCTAATTACTGTGTTGCCAACATGCCATTCTACAACCACTCTTGGATCAAACCTCAACTGTTTTCTGTCTTAAGACTCTCTTGCAAACATCAGACCAAAGTCAGAGCCTGGATTTTCTGCAAGGTTCATGCCTCTTGAGTCTACAGCTCTGCTGTGTGGATGCCAGAACTGATGTATACACCTATACGCAGATATTTCCAGTGCAGAAATACTAGCATAGGTGTAGGTGACCTGATAAGATGCAGCACAAAGGAAGAACGAGGTTCTTGTCCCTTGTGATTAGGATAGGATTAGGGCATAGCCTTTATGTTCTGCCTAAAGAATGACCATTCTGGAAAAACCTGTAAAAGCTGATGTGTCGTGATAGTTTGTAGAAACTGAGGATCATGTGTGTTTAAGGTTTCTGCTACTGAACCTCAGGGCAGAAGAGTTTTAATATCTAATTCAAAACACTTTATAAACAACTGCTTCATTGAGTAATAACACTTCATATAGCTAGTCTCTGCTTGTTTTGCATTTGCCGTAGGGTCTGTAAATCACAGTATTCACAGGCAGGCATGGGGAGAGCATGTAAAAACACATGGGCAGAAAGTTGAAGAGTTGGGAATGGAATATATAAGCTCCTCTGCTAATTTTCTTTTGTGAACATGCTTTGCTGTAGAGCAGACTAAGTTTTCCTCCTCTGTGTATTCTAGCTGGCCTCCAAGTGCCATCCTGCACCTTACCCACACGAGAGACTTATGTAAAAGTGCAGCTATTGGGGTGTGTGTGCTGAGGAGTCATATGTGATACCTTTCTAAAAATGGTCCATGTACATGTCAGTGCAATTTCAGAAATTCAGTTCCTGATGTATTGTTGTGGCTCAAAGCAGTACGAATTCCCTTCCTCCATGAGTCTGCTGAGCTAGATCAGATTTTTTCCATACTTAAACAGCTGTTTAATAGGCAGGTTGTCAGCTGCAGTTATATTTAATCTAAAGAAAAAAAAAGGAACCAATTCTTCCACTTAGGTAGCACATTATGAGACCCTATGTTTTTCTCTTTGTTTTTTTTTTTCTCCTATCTGTTGGACTGAATTTGTTTCCTAAATTATTTTATTAATCCTAATTTAAGCTCAGAAGCATCATTTTAACTAAAGGTGAGTTTGTTTCTTAATGGAGGTACTTAAGCCTGCACAGCTTTGAAACCAACAGAAGCGTACCCAGAAGGGAGTTTGTACCAGGACAATTACATCTCTTTAAGCCACAACAAAACGTAGACCTGAGGCCCTCTTTTGGCTTTCAGCAGTGTCTTTATTAATTTTATGTCAATTCTTACCTCAATTGTATTTACTTCTCACTATTAGGAAGCTCTCCTCATGCATGACTGTGATGGAAAGTAGCTTTTTAAAAACTGATAGAATGATGCTTAACAGATTTTACTTTTAAACCCATAACGAGTTTCTAGGCACACCGCAGCATGTGTTCTAAGTTGAGGCTCACTGTTGTGGTTGATCTGCTCTCATTTGGGACTTGACTGCACCTGAGAGGTGGGTCCCCCACAGGGTCCCCTCCCACCTATCTGTCTGTACCCATGCCTGGGTGCATGCTCTCACATCTCCCCTTGTACAAGGGTTAGTAGCAGTGCAGCTGGTGGTGTGAGCTGAGCAAGCTCAGGCAACTAGTTAACATCCAGCCCTGCAGAAGCACTGAGACAGGACCCTGGAGGACTTTGGCCAGATGGATGCAAATCTTGTGTCAGGTTTCCTGAGCAGCCTCCCTTGAGCTTTCTTTGTTACTAGTGGTATAGGAAGCTGCAGGTTGGCAGAACATGAGTTATGTGATAAAGGAAGGGCTATTTAGACACTGTGTATTTTGCTGTGCTTTGCTGGTTAGGTTTACAGTAGTGTAAGAATTCTGCTGCAGCAGTGTACAATAAATGTATATAGTGAAAGCAGGGAAGCACTTCTGTTACAGTGCTAGTGAGCAGCACAGCTGTGCTGAACAAATTAGAAGTGGGTGAATTAATTCAGCTCTATTTACCCTTGTATGCACTGCTGGTAGAGTCTGACATCCAGCTAAGTGCAGCCTCCTCTGAGACAGTGGCTCTCCTGAGAAACTTAACATGGAGACAGATGATTTTTCAGTAAGCATTCATTGTGTCTCAGTAGGAATTGGCTTTCTTGAACTTAAAACATAACTCTGTATCCTGACGGCAAGGGCAGAGATGGGAGTGATGCTTAAAAATTTCTTCTTTTAAAAGGAAGTAGTTAATATTTTCCTAAAAGCTCACAGATTTCTAACTTTCGGTCCTGGCTGCAACCTCAACCAGCATCATGCTTTTCTATTTATTTTTTTTTACCATGCTTCATTGTTTCAGAAATCTGATAATTACTGTCATGCCTGGAATCTGTGTCAAGGTCTGTGTTGGATGCCTGCTTTATTTTGTTGTTTGTAGCCTTTTGCTTGCACAGTCTGTATGAGAGCTTCATGTCCTGCCCTCTGTTGAACAAGAAATCATAAATTTAAGAGTATACAGCAGAGCTTAGGGAAATGGAGTTGCAATGGAGGTCTTTCTGCATTCTTGGAAATTGATATCAGCATTGTACTAAAAATGAAGTGACTTGTGCTTGTGTTCCTTGAAGGGGAAAACGAAACTATATGAGTCTGTGTGATGGAGGTCCATCATTTTTAAGACACAGCCAGCTTCACTATCAGCTGGTATACTTTTGACTCGGATTCACACGGTGCTTGTACTAACTCTTTTCTGGGTTTTCTTTTGCTTTGCTAATCTGCTTAGCATTTAAATACTTCCACACATATACTGTCAGAGCCAAATCAAGTATAATTGGAAAAATGTGACTGGTTTGTTGAGGAGCTGTCAGCCTAAATCAGACTGGGGTCAGTGAAGCAGGGTGTTCTCCATACACGTAAGCTCTACCCATCTGAGTCAACAAAATGAAATGCTGTTTGGATTGTAGAAAACTTGAAGCAGAGCCATGAGGAGGCATCTCTGCAGCCCCCAATGAGGCAAATCTGTTGCTCTGATGACGAGGGTTGTGATCAGGCTGACCCCATGGCGGGCAGGGAAGGAGGAGCAGGGGCCCTGTTGCAGAGCCAGCCAGCAGCCAATGAGCCACAAAACTACTGCTAGTTTTGCTTCTGCCTCTCATTTGGCTTCTGCTTGGCAGCCATACGCCCAGGGTGTCAGAGCCCTTCTCCTGTACCCACAGCCTGAGCTTCAGGCAAGCACTCCTCTGGGTTGAATCTGCTAAACGTGGGTTGAAAGAAAACCTCATACCTCATATCCAGAAAACCTGTCACCACTGGGACCTGCAGGGGACAGGTCTTGCAGTCAGCCGTGCACTGCCCCAGCCCAGGGTTCATGCCAGCTCTGGTCCCCTCACTCCACAGGCTTCTATGTGGCAGTCATCGGCCACCGGGTTTGTCTGGTGATGGGGATGCACGTGCTTGCTTTGGCTGTGCCTGCGGTGGGGTCCTTCTGCCCTCACCTCCCTGGGGGACATTGGAGCTCAGAAATTGCAACTGGTCCCCTGCTTGCCGGTACAGCTCTTCTGTACGTGCTCTTCACCTAAAAATCTTTTAATGCTGCCTACATAAACCTTTGAGTAGTCTAAAACTTATATAGGTGCCAGCAAAGGTGAGGAAGCTGCTGTGGTACAAGGGAGGCTAGGGACAAACTGCAAACAAGCTCAGAGTAGACAAAAAAAAACAGGCCAATTGGAAATTCAGCTGGTTACATCCTCACTGAGGACAGATCCAGAGCAGTCCTCCTTGGAGGCTGTCAGAGCACTGCAACTCAACTTCAGACTCCAGGACAGTGGTGGGATTTGCAATAGCTGGGATGGTGATTAAGAGGGATCTATTTACTGCTACAAATGCACTAAAGATGAGACTGTAAGCATTCAGAAATGCCTATTGCTTAATGTACCTAACTTCTTAAAACTGTACCTTTTTAACTGCCTTTTTCTTGTCTGTTTCAGGTTGCATGTCAGGTTGGACTTGATGCATGGCATTTGCATGACACCTAACAGCCTAGCTCTGGATGTGTCACTGAGCAAACATGGCCTACGCAGCAAATACTAACAGCAGTGCTACAGGTAACTAATCCCCCCTTTGGATTATTAATTCTTTTTTAAAAACTTTTTTCTTAAATTGTGAAAGCAGCAGAAGAAGGAAGTAGCAGCAGCTAAAACTAAATACTGAAAACTAATTTCCTGGTAGATCAGAGCCTGGCTGTTCCCCCACCACCACCCCTGATAATCTTTTAAATATTTAAAGTGTGAAAAGTTGTTTGCAAAGATGTAAGGGCTGGCAGTTAGTCGTTCAGCATGCAGTGCTGCCTGCTTTTATGGACCTGCACTGGCTTATGCCAGAGACCTAGGGGTTTGCTGCAAAAAGTCATGTGGTTGTTATCCTGTGTCTGTAATTAACTTGTGAGGTAACCAGCTCTTACACATCAAATCCTCAGCCCTTCCTGGTCACCCTTATGGGACAGGCTGATTTTTGTTTCTTGCTTCTCAGCAAAACAAAAAAGCATTTCTCAAGAATGTCAAGAGGAGGCGTTCAATTCATTTCACTTCTTCGTTATTTTAAGAAGCTCCTGAGATGTCTATTTTCATGGGGTGATACTCTTTGAAATAGATTGCTTGGCATGTTCAAAGGTTGCTGAGGAGGACGGGAGAGGGCAGAGATTGCAGAACAATTGATAACAGCACAGCAGCAATGTTCCTCCTGTGGTTGTGTCAATATTTTCTTGTTCTCCTGATCACTGCACAAACATAGCTTTAGCCCACTACAGCTCAGGCTGCTACAGTGGGATTATATGGAAAATTTCAAGTGCATGGCAGGAGCTTGTGGGTGCTCTTTCAAGACCTCATAATGTAGGTATGATGGGAAATGGATTTATCAATGAAGACTGGGGTGGCTGGGAGCACTTTAAATATCCTGGGAAGGAACTTCAAATATCTATTTTGTTATGCATGTAAATAGAAATTTCCGAGCTTTTTTTCCCCCTAAGGCTCATGTACTCATGATCAAATGCTACTTGCTAGACCATGACGCACACGTATTGAGAATTGGTTTATCTGGTGGATTTTAGCACCAACCTCCTTTGAAACTATGTTCTGGTATGGAAACAAATCCTGAATTACTCACTGTGCTCACTGTAGAATTGTTCTAATTAGTGCAAGGGATTAAAACATTTTGTGTGCAGGAAATGAGAAATATGGAGTGTCATTATCTGCAATTTATGCAAAAGAAACCTTTCTTTATAGGCTAGTGAAAGTTAATGAAAACATTGGAGTTACTTTTATCTGTTAACGATTTAAGGCTAAATTTACCAATGTTGTTAAATCCTGAGACTGCTGAAAAAGGATATTCCCCCCCCCCCTTTTTATACAATTAAAAGTATATTCTCTAAGAAAGAAACTATCCTTTTGTAACTTTTTGTAATCCTTTTGAGAAGGCAAACCTCTAAACCTCTGCTACATGACTTAACTGTCGCTGTTTACTGCCTAAAACCCCCCATGTAACTTGACTTTTTTGGTAATACACTTTTAACTTAAGTCATGCAGAACAGTTCCCTCTGCTTACAAGGAAAGAAAAATTGTGCATGGACGGTTAGTGATTGATTTACTATTTTTTCACCTTCCCTTCGGTAGAATTGTCTGTTGAAAAAGTTGGTAAGCTGGCATGTAGGTTTAAAAGAAGCTAAATGCTTTTACTAGGGATGTGTTAATGCAAGATGTTTTAGTTTCAAGATTGTTATGCAAACAAGGCTTCTTGCAATGTAGAAGCCGTTTGTTCCCTTAGAAAGACCCTATAATGAATTGCAAGAATTTAATTCGAAACTAAATTGGACAACATTTTGCAGAGACTGTCAGGACTTGTTGGCTTTGCAAACCCTTGAGGCTGGCGTTCTAACATGCAGCTATGTACGCCGTGTCTCTAAATCCTCAGCAGTTCATAATGGACAGAGTATTGGGCTGCGTATACCTGTGATTCGTTATCCTGCCGTGTTGCCTGGGAGAGAATGCCTTTGGATGAGCAGGAGCTGATTTGGGCGTTGGAGGTATTGAAGCAAGTTTCTTAATTGCATGCAGCCCTAACAGTGGAAAGACAAACTTCAGGGGTGGTGTTTTCTGCACCCTCTGAATCAATCAGCAACAGGAAAAAGAACTAGAAAGACTTGTTATGGACTACTAAGCTGCGTTTATGTTACTTGAATATTTTGGCAAGTTTGACCACATGTTCAGCTGCATTCAGCAGGAGGTGACTAAGGAGCAGTGGTTTGCTTTGGTTAACTCCAGAATGTGAGTACTTGCACTGTTAAATGATTATGCCTATATGCCATTTCAGTTATTTTTTTCAGTATCCAAGCCTGCATGGACTACTGCTGCTGCAGATAAAATCTGTAGAGGAATGCTTGAATTTGGAACTTGTTTCCAGGAAAGGATCAAGCTATTTTGCATTTCTATAGGGATTTTTTTTTCTTAAGGATGTTTATGGGAAGTACATTTGCTGTAAATATTTTCAGTGAGTGTGTATGTGAGATAAGCTACAAGGCAAGCCCTGACTTTATCATGAAACCGCCTATCATAAATTTATCTGCTTCATGCATATCTTGGTAAAGACGTGAACTTTAAATGTGGCAAATAAATAACTGAGGCTGTGATATAGACTTCAATACTGTTTGTCAATAGTTTTATTTGCTGCTGACTTAGTTTTATCACTCTGTTCTCGGCTTCATTGCACAGAGGTCTTGCACTCTTATTTCTGTGAACTGCAAGCTTATTTGTTCATCTTTACACATTTTGGAAGTTGCTTTAGAGACTTAGTACTGATTTTTCACTAGGGTCTGTCAAAGTTGTGCCATCTGGTCAGAAAATAGCTGAAGTCTCTTTAATACTAGTGATAGATCAATTGGTGCTTGCAGAAAAAATTGCTTTATTTTAGCAGTTGGGTGCTGGGTAGTCACAACTGTTTGCTGCTTCGAGTCTGTCCTGGTGGCATGCGAGCTCACTGCTTAGTCGGGTAAGCTCAGCAGGGTTAAGGAGTGCAGTGGAAGTCCAGATCATGTCAGGCAGTAGTCCAAGTTGCTGCAGCAGGAGCTGGGAAATACGCTGTGTCTGTGGGGAGCTATTGGGAGGCTGGACTTGTTTTGGTGCATGATATAAATTAATTCTCTTTGCATAGTACAAGAAAAAAAAATGAGGTGATCATTTCTCGAAATAGTATTAGTGTCTTCATTAACTGCTGGGTGAAACTTCCAGTAATTGTTAGCTTCTGTGCTTACTAGGACTGATGCATAAATCATCTATTTCATGAGGCTCTGCAAACATTGTTGTAGTGATATCTGTAGAAAGGTCCTCCAGTCAGCTACAAAAAGCGCAGTGCACAACAACCTGAAACTTAGTGGGCAGTTTGGAAATACTTCTGGCTAGATTTTAATTCCTTTCACTAATACCTAATTAGCTGAAACTTTGTTTTCAAAACACATGTTCTGAAAGGCACTGAATGGTGTGAAATTCCACCCCAATTCCATTTATTCAGATGTAGAAAACAAGGCAGCAGCAAAACAAACAGGAAACCGATTCAAAAAGATAAAGCATTAAAAACGATATTTGTTTCTAACCGTATTGAAAACATCTGTTTTATTTGACTTCCCATAGCACCTCATGCTCTGTATCCAGAGTCCACAGAATTGTCAGCCATCTCTTTAACAGGGACATAAAAAAGCATTTTAACGTAAGAAAAGCTTTTCCAGTTTTCCTGAGTAGGACAGGCTGCAGGGGTCAGTATAGCAAGGCTGTTGCAGAAACACTTCCTTGCCTTTGCTGTGAAGCAAATACACGTGGCTTTTGTACATGGTGTCTGAGATTTCCTTGATGCTTTCTATTTTCTCCCTTCTGTCTGCACGTTCCCCCTCATTGTTGTTTAATAATTTGTGTTTCCATGCCTTCCCATCCCACTTTTAACATGCTTCTACTTACAGGAGTACTACATCTTATGCGGATTCATTTGAATTATTTCCCTGTGTGTTTAACTCAGCTATGTGCTTTACCGCTGTCAGATTCCTACACAGTTCTTCAAGCAGTGGTATTGTAGTAACTCACCAACATTTTACTGTTCATCTCTTTGTACCTGTAAACCAAGGAACTGCTGCTGTAATAGCCAGGCATCAAGTGACTTTGCTCCCAGTTTAATCATTTCACTTTCAGCCTCCCGGGGATAGGGAGATGTCACCCCCAGCAGACCTGGGCATCCACCTCCGCTCTGGAGAGCGCAGCAGGGGCTGCGGGACTGCAGGTGGTTTGGTGGCAGATAGAAACCCTGTTGGAGTGCTGGTTCCTCTGCAGCAGCCTGGTGTCCCTCTGGTTATTTTATATACGCAGTTACTCTGCAGCACCCCATGGGCCTCTGGTTAGATTTTCTTTGTATCTGAGCAGTTTTCTTGACTCCTAAGTAAAGTTATAACTAGGCACCAGTTAGTCAGAGAACGAGGCCGTTACAAAAGGCTGTTGCCTGAATTAATGTTGCTTGAGATATTAACGTCAGTGTGACTTAAAGACCAAATGTTTAATAAATGTGTTTTCCATCTGCTGTTATATAAATGCTTAAGCAACTGTTGTATAATGAAAACCCCTGTTGACTTATTAACCCTTTTTATTGAAGCCAATAAATAGAGCACACGTTTGCTTAGAGCAAATGTTTTTATCATAAACATCCTCTGCATTGACTTGTGACAACTCTTACCAAACATCTGTAGACACACTTTCCTTTCAGTTACTGGTTTATTTGCGCTAGAGTCTCTCCTGTGATTTGATTTACCTGATGTATATCGTCTTAGGCAATATGTGTGGAGTTCTCTATGATTTCTAGCCTAGTGAGCTAAAGTATAGTCTAAGAAGAAAGTGCTGTACACCAGAACATTACCACTATTAACTAATTTTAGCAGAACAGCCACCAGTTTTCATTACAGACCCTCAGTCAATAAATGGGATCTTACAGACATGAAGAAGTTAGCAATTGGAAGTGTTTGATTGCTAGGTAGTCCTATAGAGCCAGTCCAATAGAGCCTTTAGTCCTGAGTATTGCGGGTGCCTGCCACAAGAGCCCGGCTCACAGCTGCTTTCTGCTGCTTTCGTACAGGGTAGGTGTCACTGAGGTATCACTGCAGTGCTACTGACATCGCAAGCTCTGAGCTTAACAGCCTTAAATGCACTGAGTTTGCTTAGCTTAGCACATGCAAATGACCAGAGTTCAGGTGAGTTTGTATTTTTATCAAATCAGTCGTGCAAGCAGTGTTAATTTGGTTGAGTCAGGGCTGTGTGATGAGAGGCTATTTAAGCCTGGGCTTGCTCCCCGACCATGCTCCCTGCTCCAAGCCTGCACCCGATAACCATCAGAGTTAATGGGGACAGGTGTACACCAAAGGGTGCTTCAGCAGCTGGTAGGAGGCTCTTGCCCTCGGGAGAGCTGCTGAATTGCCATGTAGTCTTGTGCTTTCTGGATGGGCATACAGCATGCAGGGCTGTCACTGGGATCCTGCTCCTGCCTCGCCCACGAGTGATCTAGTGAGTCACTCTGGTGGTGCCCAGTATTTAAAAACAAGCTAGGGTGGGACCCTGAAATCTGTGGGGTGAAAGGTGACTGAGCCTCCAGTGATTTCACATCAGCTCTATCACAAGGTGTATTAAAATTTCCATCCATATGCTGTATACACTCACTGATGCCAGATCTGCCTTAAGGACAGATGGCTGGAGATGGAGCACACAGCCAATGCCAACTTTCTGCTTGAATTAATATTAGTTTCTGCAATTGCTAGTTGAAACCTGTAATCCAAGGGTGCATTTGCCGCTGCAACAGAAAGCTTGAAAACATTAACTTGCATTTGCCCAACCTAGAGGCTTTTATCAGACAGCAGAAGATCAGGGATCATGCAGCTTCTTTTACACAGGACTTGTTGCCTGAAGAATGCCTTTCAGGCCTGATTTTGGAATATGCTGGAAGGGAATGGGGATGGGATCTTGTATTTTAAAGCCAATAATGCTCAAGGGACTAAACAGGCATGCCTTGCTGTTTATGGTACCTTGCAACCTCACTGAACTGGTGGTGATTAACAGTGATGGAAGCCTCTTGTCTTGTGATGGAAGTCAGTGCTTTGCAGTGATCTGGTGGCCTTCAGGTGAGAGGTGCCTGTGCGGAGGAGCAGCCTGTGGAGCTGGGTGAGAGGGGCAAGCACCAGTAGTGGGGCAGGCACCTGTCACAGGAAAAACACAAAGAATTAACTTTTTCCAGACCTGAGAAATCATTCTCTCTGCATCTTCTTCTTTCCCCCCATTCTCAAGACACACAACTCAGCAAATCTTCCTGTAGACATTAAACACAAAAGAGCATATTTTTCCCCAGAACTATTCTACGTGATTTCTCACTCCCTTCCCAGATTCTCCTCCAGTTTATGAATAATGCATATGAAACTCCTCCCTGTGGGATGGGAGGGGATTTTGTTGCCTTTAAAACGATACGGTCCCCCAGGGAAATGGCTTGAATGGAAATACCCTGATTACAGCTGGTTGTCTTCTGTTGATGAACACTGAGTGCCTGCATTTAGACATGTTACATGTAGAAGGGTTGCTGCTAGAGCAGAAGTTGTTGGGAAGTTTTTTGTAATGGCCGCCTCTCTCCTCCCCTCCTTCCGTACCATTTTTAAGGCTTTGGATTAGAGATGACATAAGGGCAGCCCTTCCTGTATCATGTTTTCACAGCAGTTTTAGGGGCTGAGGGAGCGCTTGGGCTGCCCACGTTGGCATTGCTGCTGTATCTTCATTTCCTTCCTCTGGAAACACGACTCCCCTTGGTGGCAGAGTACAGACTCCTGCCAGGATGTCCCCGTGTGACCAGCTTCGGGACAGAAGTGTGCTTGTGGCCATCCTCCTCTTTCTTTCTCCCATTTCCCTCCTCTGATTTCATCCAGAAATAACACTTACCATATTGGCTGAAAACAATGGTTGACCTCCACTGTGGGATGCACATTGCAGTTTGCAGCATCTGGGGGTTAGCAGATCAACCAGGTCCAAATGGGGCTCTCCCCCTCCCCCATCTCTCTAACTCTTCAAAACTCTTCATAGCATATACTCTCTCCACATTAGGTACAGTCTCCTGACAATTTTCTTCACCTGACTCTTCACACAGATTTTGACAAAACTAAGTGCTCAGACACTCAGAGAGGTAGGTGAATGTGAGATCCCATCATATTCTTTCATGCTTTCAGTCCATCCTTCCCCACTTGCAAAGCCTTCTTCCCTGTAGAAGTAGGTAATGTGACCCTTACCCTCTCTCACAGCCCATCCCTTTTTCTTGCTTAATTTTTCCTCCCTGGTTATCTCACACTGTAATTGAGTGTTTTATGCAATTGTCTCCTCTTTTTTTATTAATATATTCCTGTATATTTTTTCTTCATAACAATATGTTGCTTTCCTTCAACATACAGGACCTGTCTGTGATATTTCTGTACTGCCCTTCGGTATTTATTTGAAAGTATGAGAGGGAGGGATGGAGGAGGGAGGGGGTGGAAACTGTTTTTAGTAGCTGGGTTTGAAGGTTTGGCCAGATGAGGGTGCGGATCAAATTAACTGGTAATTGGGAACAGATTGTTCTCCCTATGTAAACCAGACATCACTGTTTTGGAGTAGCCTCTTATTGCTGAGGGGCATGTTTGTTGATGTACTCCTAGCCCCTTCACTACCCGCTCTGCACACAACCAGCCCCTCTGCCTGGAGCACCATCGTATGGGTTGTGGAAGATCTAATAATAAAAAGAAAACACTTGTGCAATTTAGCTGCTGTTACTGGAATTTCAGGTCTAATCCTAGCAAACAGGTCTAGTTTTAACACTTCATGTACACTGTTTGATAAATCTAAAGTGTGCAGCTTTGGGGAAAAAAAGCACAGTGAAAATGCATAGTTGTAGTTGAAAATGTGGACTGACATTTGCATATGATAGAAGCATAAAGACAAGATCAGAGCAGCCATGTTTTAAGGGATTATGAGGATCAACAGTGTTTTTTAACTTCAAGAAGTCCATGGCTAAGCCCTCTCTCCCCCTCCTCCCCCTCCCTCCAGCAGAAATTGTGAATCTTAAATTTTAGATAAGTTTTTCAATACCTTAAGTTAAAAGGTTTTAAAAAAGGTGTATTTTAGAGTCATTCTCTTCTGCTCCTGTCCTCTCTTTTTCTGCGTGGAGGCAGATGGCTGTTACATAGCTTTTCAGCTTGCCAATACTTGAATGTGCTCACAAGGCTGTGCATCCACTGCGTTGTCCTTTAGATCTTCACCATTCTCCCTTGCCATCATTAGTTACAGTCCTGTTCCCTTCCTCTGGTCCCAGACAGCCTGTCTCCCATCCAGGATGGCTGTCCTTTCCATTTTGTTCCCTGGTATTCCTCTTGGCCCCTTTCTCTGGTGCTTGGTCTCACCCCAGCTCTCCCTGAGGATAGGCAGGGACTTCTCCCCAGGTGCAGTCCCTGTGCCTCCTCCTGATATCCAACCCTCCCCTGCCCCCTCTCTGCCTTTAAAGCTCAGAGGCTTCCTTGCAACCCATCTTCAGTGCTGTGGAAAATGCACTGTTGACAGTTCTGGGAAAATTACTTTCCTCTCCCTTTGCAGAGGAAAGTTGTAAGGCTACAGCTCTACAAGCATGTGTGTGGCTCAGGCAGGCTACCTCAGCCAGTATCCTTGTCGGGCAAGACACCAGGTACAGCCAAGACCGCAGCAGCAGGAGAGACATCTCTATGCAAAACTGAGTGTAGCATCTCCTGCTCCACTTAGCTTTACTGTCCTTCTCCAATCCTGCTGCTGCGTGATGTACTGCACGCACTGTTTATCAGTTACACGGCATGCAAATAATGGACATGTGTAGTCTTGCCCCTGGGTCCCATTAGTTATGCGTGGCACTTGTTTATTTCCCCAGTTTGTGTGGCACTTCTCCTTGCCTCTGCCTTTTGCATAATCAGTGTGTTGCTGTGGGTAGAAGTACAGTATTTCTGGATTAGTAATTGTTACTAGAAATCAATGGTGTTTGACTGAAAAGTCTTGGTCCAAGTGGGAAAGAGATGCCTAAACCCGTACCCTGTACAGCCTCCCTGGCAAAGCCATGAGTTCCCTCCTGCACCCCCTGCCTCTGCTCAGCTGGGGAAGTGGGGGGTGACAACTGAAGGACATGGGATGCCTTCCACACTGGCAGAATCCGTCTGCCTGACCCCGAATTACTTAGTCTGATTTTTTTCAAATGCCCCAGGAGACAGTCGCTAGGCTGACACCTCCACTTGAGTTCCCAACAGGCAGAAGTTCACTTTGCATCCTTGTCTGCGGCATAAGAAGCCTGTATATGTATTTCCATATTTTTCTTTTACAGCCATGGATTTTTCCTTTCTCTTGTGTTCATGTTCAATGTCATTCACTTTTTGTCTCTGCAAAATGGTAAAGCAAAG
>VZTV01059161.1:0-33476 GCA_013400875.1 Anhinga rufa | reverse complement strand
CTTTCCAAGCAGAGCCACTCCAGTGCTGAGGAAATGGTCTGTTGAAAGCAAATGCTTTAAAGACCTGTGTTTCATCCGTTGCCTTTCACAGATCCATTGTGCCCTCTCTGGCTTTTGTTTTCAAAAGGGGTGTGAAATAACCTGCCTTTTAGATAAGAATTTACCAGCTGGATGGCTGCCCATGCACCAAATCTTACATTTGCTCTACTGCAGACCAAGTCAGGTTTTTTGGTCACTGGGGAGCTGTGCTCTGACCTCAGTTTTGTTTCTACTGTAAACAGTAGCTGAATGAGTTTATTTGGCACCATAATGATCTCAAAGGCCAAGAGAATAAATACATGTGTGCTCTTTGCCTTTAGGTTTTACTGGTGCCAACTCAGGCATGTGCCTCCATATTTGACTTGCTGGACAAGGGATGAAGTGCTGATACACATTATAGGTTATTGCTTGTGCTCATGGCAGATCTTTCTCAGCCTGCTGAGTTCACCGAGCTTTGCGGAGAGTCCACTGAAGGTGCGTGACTTGATGCAGGGCTCATTCAGATGTCAAGTCCTTGAAACCACAGAGTAATGATAAACAGATGGAGCATGTGGAGACAGCTGTTAAAATTTGTTCTTCTCTAAACAGGATATCATGCTGTCTTTTTTTTAGAAAAATGAAATCATATAATGTTAGAGAATTATTTTTTTTCTGAGCAGAATCCTAACTCTTGAGAAGGACATTCTGGCCATACCTTCTATTCTCATAGTTTATTCCAGATGTGACAGGGTTTTTGACAGTGGAAAACTAGATGAGTATTTTCATCTTCTACCCTTCCTGGTGTGAAGAACCTGCTGATGGAGCTAGAGATGCCCACCAGTAACACCCAGTCCTTCTGTGTACTGCTTGTCCTCACCTGGCTGGTCATTTGCTCTGCAGGTCAAAAGATGGGGCTTGAAGGGCAGCAAGCACAAACTGGTGGTTGCACTCAGTCCGGGCAGTGTTTCAAGGGCTGAATTTTTGCCCCCCTTTTTTTTTTTCTTTTGTTCCCTGAAACAGAAACGTGGTTGGGTTTCAGCTGCCCTAGAGTTTTTCTGTCTTCTAGGAGAAGCTTCAAAGCATGGTTAGAAGCTGTTCCCAAAGCTTTTTTATGGAGAGCTGCTTTTCTTTATGGATGGTGTGGTTAGAGCAGAGACCAAACCAAACCAAGGTCACTTAAAATTCAGTACTTTCATGGTCCTTAGATGTAACAAGTTGGCTATGTCTAGAGATCTTCTTCAGACTTTTGGGGAGCTCATGTTTTATAGTGTATGCATCAATGACTTATAATTCAAGGAAATAAATGTAAAATTACCTAGAGGGCAGGTTCTAGTTTATAGTCCAAAAGCTGATGCCTGTAAGTATTAAACATTACTTGCTTCATATTAAATACCACTGAAGCCACTAGACATGTTCAGGAAACACTTTCATTGGAAGTCTGTGCCATGGTAGCTGAAGGCGCTGTGGAGGACTTGGACCTCTCTCCTGTCTTTTCAGTATAGATCCCACTTCTGTTTGAAGCACAACTCTTCCAATCTGCATTGATATTGGAAATTATTTCAACAATTCATGCCTCTTTTTTTCTTTCGTTTTAAGTGTGCTTGGGAATCTGGATGGAAGGCACAGTAAGAAAACTGTTTTCCTTTAGTCTTGTGAAATCTTAGGACCCTTATCCTTGTTAAATTAGCCTCTTCAGTGCACATTTACTTTTGGAGTCCCTGTTTGGCTATACCACAGCAACTGTTACTGTAAGCAGAAGTGAAGGGAGATGGAGCTGAGGTCTTTGAGTGTCTTTAGGATGCTGAGAAGTGACACTTTTTGAATCCAGAATCCCAGTTGTCTTTAGTTAATACCTTGTGTTATGTGGAAACAAGAAAACTGAATATGGAAAAATCAAATACGTTTGTGCATAATTTCAAAAGTGCTTGTACTAGCATGAAGGATGCCTCATGTATTTTGGCTGTTTCAGAAAAAAAGTAAAACTTTGTGTCTGTAACTTTATACTAAATAAAGTTTTTATTTTTATCCCTCAAATTATAAGTTGCATTTGAGAAGAGTAAACAAAACGAGATTGACTGTAACACAGGCAGAATTGCAGGCAGTGGTGGTGACAACAGAGGTAATTGTTGTGCCCAAATTATATCAATGAACCTTTCTGTGCTCTCAGTCCACATGTGGGAGCGAGAAATGAGGTGGGTGGGGGTGAAGGGCTTGGGGAGCAAGGGAGAGTGGGTGGAAGAGAAGTCACCTGAACTTTTAATTCCCTCATGGAAGTGAAATCTGTCTTCATCAGAGAAAAAAAAATTTATCGTCTTCGTGTGTCATTTGGTACAGTTCTTTTTGTCCTACTGCCCATTTATTGTATTTTAACCCTTGTGGGGCCAGAGGCATCACGCAGCATCTGAAGTGCCGTGAAGGAAACCACTGGCGCTGTGCTGGGCTGGCTGCCAGGCTGGGACTGTCTCAGGAAATTCCAAATGAGTATAAATAAATGCTCTGTAGCAACCTCTGGGATCCTTGCCTGCTGATGTGTCAGGAATACACACTCCCTTTAAGGCAAAGGAAAGTGTGCTTCAGACTTAATTTCCTGAAAACCTGAACGCAGCAACGTCCAAAGGTTTGCTTCTGGGTGGATCGGTGAGTGAGACCCTCAAACGGGGTGGGGGGAGAGGTGAGATGCAAGCGGCTGGTTCTGCTAGCACTGTGGGCCAGCAGAGAAAAGGGATTTTGGAAGTGGGTTTTTTTTTCTGTTTTTTTAACAGTGCCCAGTTAGCTGGGTTGTCTCGCAAGTGCTGCTGTCTGAAGGGAGATTGCACTTGTGGTTTCATGCACCTCTCGCAGCCTCTTTGTTTTTGTTGTTCCATACAGAATAGTTTGTTTCCTTCAACAAATGCAGGTTTTCTAGTGTGAGATTGGTGTTGTGAAGGGAGCGCTGCACCCATTAACTGTAAGGCATCATTTCAATGGCAAAAAGGTAGCTGTTACCCTTAAAATTGCTCATTTTGAATACTGTTCATAGACTTTCAATTATAAGCCTCTGGTTTTAGCTATTTAGAATGTGCATGAAGAATTAAATCTCATAATGAGCTTTTTCCATATTTTCTCTGATGATCACTTTTTTAACTTGGAGAAAATCAGTCTGAACTGTTTTAAGTGCAGAGAAAAAGCTTTCAGTGTTTTTGGAAAATGCAAATTGCTTATGCTTTTGAAGTTTGGAAGGCAACACACTTATTATCTCACACAAGGAATCAGTACTAGATTAATAAAAAAAGGGCTAGGAGGGAACAATTCCCGGTATTTGAAATATCATATTGATTATGCAGCATAAGCCATGTACCTTATGGAAGTAAGCATGTGACAAAATAATGTCCTTCTGGGACTCATAAATACAAATATTTGTAGAACCACTCTTGCAGAAGACAATTCTTCCATTTTTTCCACCCTATGCACAGCTATAAGGCCAAACTGAAACTGTAAATCAGTTTTAATATTCCATGGCAGGTTTATATCCCAGGAGTCCAGGTTCTTTCCTGATGGTTACTCCTGTTACAATAGCCCTATGTATCTGTTCTCTGCTTCTCACCTCTTGAGAGATTTATAGGCACAGAAGAGTAATGACATTATAAATCTAAATATTTTGGGTTTGTGATTCAGTTGTTCTTGGCTAGAAAGCAAACACAGTCTTCTTTGCTTCGGCTTCAGCGCCTAACAGATACACAGCTGTGTTAAAAGCCATTTTCAGGCAAACACCTGGCTTGCATCCATTACTACTTTTGGCCCTTATGGGGAGTGGGGAGATGATTTGGATGAGTGTGGAAGGGAGAGAAATATTTGGGGGTTTGGTCCTCTTCTGCTTTGCTGGCCCTCTATCTGGGTTTTGTGAAGCCCATCCTAGTATATGGATGCAAGCCTTGGTCTTTGTAATTATTTTTTCCTTTGTCATTTTTCTTGTGGCAGTGAAGTGGTGTAAAGTAACAGGGGTTGATGTACCGTTGGATGAGCGGGGCAGGTATGCCACATTTTCAAGGGTTGGCAAAGGAGGAAGGGGAACTTTGGCATTTCTCCTGTGCAGCAGAGGAGAGCAAGCTGCTTTACCAACACTGGGACTTAACCTTGCATTCATCAGCATCACTGGCTGAACCAGTTAGCCCAGATCTATTGGGATGTATATTAGAATATACGTATATGTATATTTCCAATATGTATATTGGAAAGGAGGGCTATGCTGGTCTGAAACGGAGCTGCTTTCCTGCTGTGGTCAGTAGAACACATCATTATGGCTCTCTCCCAGGCTGTGAGGAGCTTGTGATTGGTATCTACTGTTTGCAATAACTTACGTTATTTTTTGAGGCCTGAGTTAGTCTCATTTGGAAAGTATCTATAAACTGAATGCTCTTCATTTGTCACAAATGTGCCTGGAGCCAATAAGTGTGCACACAGTAGAAAGTGAATGAAATAAATGCTTCAGGGAATGATGAAGGGCAGTTATCAAGTAGACAAATACTGCAAGATGAAAAAAATGCACAAGGAATCAGGTGCTTGGAAAGAATGAATTCTAACTGATTTGGATTTGCCTTGTTGGCATCTGGTTTTCAAATGTAAGTAAATAGGACTGAGATGTCCCCCATTTCAAGCCCAAAAGTAAAGGACCACTGTTGACACCTCATCGCTCTTTCCAGTGACACCTGAGAGAGCAAGAGGCTAACTTTACTATAGGGAAATGAGCATCATTGAGCCGAGAGCATTTTCTGTGGCCAACTCAGCTAGGCCCCCATCACCGGCTCAGTGGTTTGCTTTCAATGTCAGGCAAGTACTTTCTTCCTCAGTTACATCTCTTGACATGGCACATTGGTTAAAGTGGTGTTCGTGGAGGATGATTTGGGAAATGCATCAGTGCAATGCAACTAAGGCTGCCACTTGCTTCTGACTCACTTGATGGTGGGCCTGCTGGTCATGCTTAGAGCCACAGTGCACCCAACAGGCTGAGTTGTGACAGCAGTTTTCCCACGTGGCCACTGTTTTTAGAGTAGTTTCTACCCAGAGGTGGCAGCGCTGTTGACAACAGCAGCAGCCCTCACCGTGGTTTCTGTTCTGCTCTTCCTTGCTGCTGGAGGGGCAGTTAGCAGAATAAGCTAATGACTATATCCCTTCCCACCCATGCCCTGCTTCCTGCGAGCCATAGTTTGATTTCCCCTGTGACCTGTGAGTCAGAAACTGGGATGGAGGCAGAACAGACTAGCCTCTTAGTTTTGAGTTTCCGTGGTTAGTGGCCTTGAGGTGGTGTGCATACAGAGATGTCTCACCACAGAACTGCCAGATCTAGAGCTATTCCCAGAAAGTGAGAGCAGTTGAAAAGGAGACTTATTTATCAGCCTCAAATAAGGGAGTTGTTAAGAATATAAAGCAGATTTTGTGAATTTTGATAAGGGGGCATATTGCAGTCACTCTCAGTACAGTTGGTTGTGCCTTCCCCCCCCACCCAGAATAGATTTCTCATAAACAAGATGAATCCTTTATTCAAGGTTAATTACTTTGCACAACTTTCTTACAGCCTGTATTTTATATGTTAAATGAACTTCTGTTTGAGCTGCAAGTTTTCAGTTCAGAGGTGATAGAAGTAAAAGTTTTAGACATTAAAAGACTATAGAGGGTTAGGAGGTATGTTTTTTGAAAGGTGGTTTTTACTTTCAGCTCACAGAAATAATTTTTAGTTGTGGTTATATGATGTTGAGATATAAACTCTGTAAGTACTCTTTTTTACCATGTGAAAGAAAACCTCTAATGGTGTAAAAAAAGTTAGTGACCTTGAAAGACCGCCTCCTAACACCAAAAAGGCTATTTACTATATATATGGCAAGCATTCTGAACATTTTCTATGTGATACCAAAATGCTCTGGTTTTCGTAGCTATGAACAGTAGTCAGCAAACATGCAGCAAAGGGAGAAAAATAAGAAAAGCTGGAGTCTCTTCTACAAGGTTAACAAATGGTTCTGTGGTTTAGAAATTTACCCTTGAGGATGAGGTGGCAGTGGGACATCCAGGCTAGTGCACTGTCTGCACTAGTGCACCAAGGTGAGAGCTGGCTCATTGTTTTTGCCATAATGCTGAACAAATAAATTTTTATTATGTTTTTATTATAATTATAATCCTAATATAATGCTAAGAAACTAAGATTTTTCAGGTTCAGAGAAACATAACTGCTTGAGAGACTGTTTTCACTGGTTCTTCATTGGCTTCATTGACTGATCAAGTCAATGGAAAAGCCTGGTTAAGTCAATGGAAAGACTTTTGATGCTTTTAATGGCCTTTGTATTATGGCTGTGATTGTTTTGAGTTTTTCTTCTACTGCCTTAAGGGTCCTACTTCTTTGAGAAAGAACGTGGTATTAAGACAGAAAATCCATTCTTAATGCCTTCTTTTACCAATGTTATGTGGAAAATGTGGCACCGCAGCCCAGTGCCCTAGAGTTTGTGTTCACTGTGCAACCAAAACACAGCAGCTCTCTGAACCATCTTTCTCCAACATTGCTGCCACTTATTTTCATTGACTTAAGGTGGTGTCCTTAATTCACTCCTGTGAGGCTTGCCACTACAAATATCTGAGCTGGAGCTTCTATGTCTTGAAATAAAAGTGTTGTAGGTTCAGCCTGTTATTATTGTAAGGGAAGTTGCTATCCCCCAGTTTTTGGTTACCACCCCCAACCCAAACTACTGAGTATTTAGATGTCAGATTTAAAAGCTAGCTCCCCAGTTGGGGTATTGACACATAAATTTTAAAAAGTAATCTAAAAACCATATAAAAATATTTTACCATTTTTCTGCTTCTCGTTTTTCTTTGAGATTAAATTTGCAGCAAACATTTTACACTGGAGATTTATTTCTTCAGTAAAATGTGCAGTAAATGGAATTCCTCTGTAACAGGAGAATCCACCACATCTGCAACTGCAGAGTCGGTAGCAGGGTCGGTCATCCCTCTCTGGCTGGGGCATTTTGGTTTGGACTGTAGTACCCCGTACCCCACAGCCTCAGGTGCATCGAGAGTTAAATCCTGTTTGCTCCAGGCATAGCCCTAGCTGAGTAATAGCAAAACATACTACCTTTCCTACAAGGCAGTATTTATCAGTTGTTTTTCCATAGCAGAAAAAGAGGGAAAGGTGTTATCAGCCACGTCTACACTGTAGTTTAGTGTGCTGGGCAATTGTGCCGTTGCTGGTACAGGCTGAGCTGGGTCATCCAGGCAGTCCAGCCTGGCACTGCAGGAAGGGTGGCTGAGGCCAGCCCCGGGGTGTCGTCATGGTCAGCTTTGTGGCTTGGCTCTGCTGTGCTGCAGTGGCTCTCTCCTCCTTGAGGGAGATGAGCAGCCAACAGAGGCAGTCTGCGCTCCGCACCAGTGGCAGGCTTCACGCTACCGCTGTGTGCTTTAACTGCAAAGGGAAAAATAAAACACTCAGTGGTCCTGCTGTGTCCGGCAAAGTACAGAAACAATGTTGTGTTTCTGTAAGTTTTTCCTTTTCAGTTCTTGGAATAAAATAAAATTAAAATCTGATAGATTGATTGTTTGGGTTTTGGGCTTTTTTCTTCCCACCTTTGAAAATACTGGAGAGCTAGGCTGAATTGTTGGGAGAGCTAGTAATTTCATGGCATCTTCTCTATATTGCTAGCCAAAAGACAGCTGATCAAATGAATGTGCTGCAAGGCTAAGGTCCATTTTCCAAGTGGGTTTGTTGGTTTATTTTCTTTTTTTTAATCTTACATTCAAATCCCAACACTGGAAAGGAGAGTAAACTAAAATGAATGAAAGAATAATTGTTATTTATTCCATTCTGCTTTTTGTTTTTGAACAAGTGCTCAGCCTTGTGTGTTTTGTTTCAGAAGGCAAGGCTGATATTTATATATGCTGAAGAACAGAAAGAGAATAGAACAAAAGGTAGTATTGGGGGTGGGAGGAGAAGGGGAAAAGCATCAATTTCTTCTCTGTTGCAGTAAAGAATAAAAAAATCAGAACTCTTTTTTTTTTATCCCCTCTTTTCCTGCCTCAGATAACCTTTCAAACTGAAGTTGAGCATATAAAATATGGATTCAACTCCATTTATGCCAGCTATTGCCTCTGTATTTTGCCTCTGCAGCATTCTTTATGAATTGTCTTATGCCATAACTCTGGAAGGAGACTCTGTTATTCATAACATTATTTCAATGGAAAAGACTTTTTTAATAGCAGTCAGATCCAAGATAAAAATGCCTTAGAGCAGATATCATAACCAGATGGAGAGAGAAGGCTTTAGATGTGATGTCTGTATTTTCCAAGGCACCTTAGACTTTTAGCTTCAGAAATACACCTTCAGTTGCTTCTCTTTGCTCTTCCTGGACCCTCCAAGGCAGCTCTACAGTAAAGTTTTCTTAGCTTGCAGAACCAAAGCTCTATGTCTGCCCACATTTTCACTGCTTTTCTCTCCCTCTTGAAGCACATCAACTAAATGTTCTATTTTTTTCCAGTTCTCCTGGTCTGGGAGCAGACATGATTAGTGTGGACTTGGGTAGGGCTGACTTAATATTTTAATATACTGATGTTCTTGTGTAGTGCATTGGATAGGATATAATTTAATAGAAGTTGGCAAGACTGGAATGTTTGGACAGAGCCAGTCACAGCAGTGCAGGAGGTGAGAACTGAAGAGTGCATTTTTTAAATGCTGCTTGTGTCCTGCCCATAGTTATCCTGCAGCAGGGAGAGGGAAATGAAGTCTTCGCATACTTCTGGAGAAATGCATTAATAACAACAGCAGCACAACGAGGCCTCTGTGCTTCACAGAGTGTTTTACTTCACAGGTACTGGCCTAAAAGCATGATGTGTTTTTGTGTCGTTGTATTTAAAGACATTTCAGAAGAAAACTGGAGGTTCTGCAGCATTTTCACAGGAAAAAGTGTATGTGTTTGTGCGTCTGCCCATACTGTTTCAGTAACACAATGACGTGATTAATATTTGCCTGAGCGACTACAGAGACTGGGGAATAGTTCTAATTTTAGCAGTACCCATGGTCAGCTGGCCAAGGATGTGACAAGACACCTAACAAGTGTTTGTACTGCCCGATATTTGCTGCAATACTTCTGTGTACGTTGGGGTTAATGGGGTAGGAATCTTTTGCTCGCTTGAGGTCTCTGGGTATGAAGGCTTGCCGTTCTGGCTGAAGGGCAAGATAGATACAGCTTCCTCCGAGGTTAATCTGAGGTACCTGCTTGTGTAGCACTTTGTACTCGCCCACCAAAGTTAGGGAGTAAGGGCATCCATGGTTCATCCAGGACCTAATGGCTGAAAGGAAGAAGGGCTCCACTTGCATCAGGTGTTTATTTATTTTCCTTTTTATTAGATTTTTTTTTCTTTTGGAACCAACAAAACCATTTTTATTGCTTGAAAACAGCCATCCATTTTGGTTTGTCCCATGCTTAACAGACACACCCATTTTGGCCCTTTCTCTGAGACAGCAAAACGCACAAGGCTTCGCATGGCTCCTGCCCGCAGCATCACAGTGTTGTGGTGTTGTTGGTAAACTGTGTGCCTGATCCTCATTTGTCTTAATGTATCAAAAAATGTCTCCAGCGATCAATTCATAATACTGGGATTGTGTTGGTGGTGTTTTAAGGAGAAGCAGTAGGCAGTCAGCTCCGTGCACAGTCTCGTGCTTGTGGAGCTGGAGATCTGAACTGTCTCCTGGTAGCGCTGCCAGCTTAAGCTGTGGACCAAAGGAATTTCATTGTGAAGACACTGAGCTGCCTGCAGGTGTTGTGGAGAGGTTTAGTAAGGGATTCAGTGTCAGGGTAATTCTTTTTTTATTGTTATTTATTTTTGATGGGTTTCTGTTGAGCAATCTTAATACCATTCCATGAAGGAGGAAAAAATATATCTGAGATTCCAGTTTGGCTCTCATGGATTAACATGAGATTTGCATGTCTTTTTAGAGGTTTTATGAATATTTTTCCAAAGATGCATTAATTCTTAAGTCCTGGGGCTTCCAAAGAGTCTGTTCCTCCCTCCCCCATCCAGCCACTTATGCATTGTGCCCAAGGACAGCTTAGAGGAGCTGCCTGTGACTTCACTGGTGTAGTGATGGGAGAATCGGAGATGTTGCTGGGTAGGAAGACAAGGACTGAGACAAGCAGCAGAAAGGAACAGGGAAAAATGGGAGAACAGGTAAAATTGATGGAGGTTGAATTTACAACTGGGTGAAGTGACTAGAACCAAGCCTGGGATGAGGGGTGAGAGTATAACCAGATTTGGGGTTAGAATTAGTGGAGCAAGCAAATGAATGCAAGTAGAGAAAATGGGTGAGAAATCCAAAGCATGGGAAGAAGGCAGAAACAGACCAGGAGATTACAGGAGATGGGGCGCCAGTGTGAGAGTGGGGACAAACCTGGGGTGCAAGCAGGAAGGAGGGGTGACCAACCTAGGGCAAGGAGCTTTCCAAGGGTATGGAAAGGAGAGCTCTCTGTCTGTGGGGAACGGTGCCAGGATGTGAATCTGGGAACTGAGCGCTGAATTTAGGAACGAAGAGGAATTATTTGGAGAGTGTGCTCTTGTCTCATTCTCTCCCTGTCAGTGGGAGTCCTGGAGACTTTTTCCCTGCCTGAGATTGAGGCAGTCCTGTTGGAAGGAGCTGTGTGTGCTTATGTGCTTGAAGCATGTGTGTATGCATGTATTTTTGCTTCCACTCTGGTATTTAGATGGCTATTTTGGGTGCATCTATAAGTAAATACACAGCACACTGTGACTCTCTGGTCTTTCAGCAGAAACATGTGGTCTGGGGGGGTTGTTTGTGTCTGCCGAACAGCCCGTCCGCACTGCGGGACTGAGAAACAGCGCGAATCCCACGCGTGCAGGTCAGCCCCACTTCTGTTGCTCTCACATGTGCCTGCTTGTGTCTGCGTCTCCATCCTATTCTTTTCCCGTGGTGGGGAAGGTGGGTTCTCCCTGAGGAGCATCCTCCTCCTGTCTACTGCTCGGGGTGTCCTGTGGTAGCCAAAAATGTAAAGATCGCCATAAAAGCGGTTACACTGTCTGTAGACAAAGGTTTTCTTAAGCGTGCCAAGGAAACTGGANGAGGCGGGGAAGGGGGAAGCAGGGAGGCGGGGAAGGAGGGAGACAGGGAAGGAGGAGGCGGCGTGGGCGGCCGGCCGGGGGTGCGGGCAGCTCTTCCTTATGGGGTGAAAAAGGAGAAAACCGGGAGGGAGGCTTGAGCGTGTGACACAAGAAGCTGGGGCAGCCATACGTGGCGGGAGGAGCAGGTTGTGTAGCAGCGCTGCGTATAACTACTCAGCCCGAGGAAGCTCAGCAGATCTGGTGAAGTTTTATTTGGATTGCTCTGGGGACAGGCGAGCCCTGCGCCTGGAGGGCAGGCGGGTCGTCTTTGCCTGCGAGGCGACGGTCGCCCTCAGCAGTGGGTTCGGGACCCTGCTGGAAGGGGGTCCCGCTGCCTGGCTCGGGGCTGGGGGCTTCCTGCAGTTCGAAATGAAAGAGCTGAGGTGAGAGTGAACTTGGTATTGCTGCTCTTGCGGCAGCAGTTCCCAAAGCCGTAAAACAGCTGCAGAACTGTGTAAAGTCTAATGACATCAGTTGCGTAAGGAGCGGGGGCCGGAGTTCCCGTTGCCTGCTCGAATGCACCCTCTAGAGAAGTTGGTCGCTGGATGATTTGTGGGTGCGTTGTAATCCCGTGGTCTTTACATGACAGCGTGGTGTGTGCGAAAGCTTGGTGTGACCCGGGAAGACCAGAGAGATTTGGGGAAGGACAGCTTTGAGCTACTAGCTCTGCCACTTCTGTGCCCCTTTGCTAACAGATGTTATCTGAGTGTGTGCGTGTGTACACGTTCACGTGGGTATGCACTTCTCAGCATTTGAAAACCTACTGATTAACTTCTAAAAAGTTAATCGGGATTTAGTGTTGAGGGTCAGTCAGCAGAAAGCTGCTCTGCTTGCTGAGCTGCAGCAGCAGTTTCTGCCTCCGGCGTGCTGTTAGCACCCATCTTTCTGCGCTTGTGTTTCAGCGTGTATAGGTTACTGAGACATAGTTTCTTTTCCAATGCTGATTTTGTTTCTTCTTTTCCAGAAAAAGAAGAAGTTATTCTGAATGGAGAAGATGAAAAAGAACGGAAAGACCCCTATTTTGTGGAAACACCTTATGGCTACCAGCTAGACTTGGATTTTCTGAAGTATGTGGATGATATACAAAAGGGGAATACCATTAAGAAACTAAACATCCGAAAGAAGAGGAAAGCTGTACCAGCCTCAGTGGGTACCAAGAACTTTGGTGGCCAGTGCAGTGGCTGGACCTCCACAGAGTCCCTCTCTTCATCGAACAGTGATGAGAACAAGCAGTCTTGTCTGGCAACGAGGAGTCAAGTAACCTCATCCATTGCTGCAAGACCCTCAGTTTCCTTCGAAGTATCTCCTTCCTACTTAACCGTCCCCGAGAGTAAGCAGCTTCTTCCTCCCTCCCCTCAACCTCCTCGGCACAACCTCCATGTAACAAAAACCCTCATGGAAACACGGAGGCGACTCGAGCAGGAGAGGATAATGCAGGTCATGCCTGGAGATGTCCGCAGGCCCCGGCTTTCCAGCTTTGGAGGCATGGGCTCCACGAGCTCCCTCCCCTCTTTTGTGGGATCCAGCGGGTACGGTCACATCTCTCAGCAGCTGCAGAATGGGTATCAGGGGAACGGCGACTACGGTGCCTGCTTCAGCCCCTCCTTGGGCAGTTCCATTCGTCACAGCCCCATGAGCTCGGGAATATCCACGCCGGTCACCAATGTGAGCCCAGTGCATCTGCAGCACATCAGGGAGCAAATGGCAGTTGCCCTCAAGCGTCTCAAGGAGCTCGAGGAGCAAGTCAAGACCATTCCTGTGCTGCAGGTCAAAATTTCTGTGCTACAGGAAGAGAAGAGGCACATGATGGCCGAGCTCAAAAACCAGAGGAAAGCCACTCAGAATGACATGTACGGTTTCAGAAAGCGATCCTACAGTGCAGGAAATGCAGAGCAGTGGGAACACATGTCTCAGGTGAGAAGAGGTGGAGAACTGTATATCGATTGTGAGGAAGAGGTGGAGAGTGTGGAGCAGAGCTCTCAGAGGATAGAGGAGTTCAGGCAGCTGACAGCTGAGATGCAAGCCCTGGAGAAAAAAATCCAGGATAGCAACTACGAAAGTCCAGCAAACCTTCAGGTGAACAGAGAAAGCCTGACAAAAGAAACCCGATCTGTTGCTGTGGGTGCTGATGAGAACATGAACGATGTGATTATATACAACAGATCTGTGAGGCAACACAGAGAAGTAGCTGTGGGGACAGAGAAAGAAATGAGAGAGTCTGGGGTTGGGGTGACGGAGGCCATGCTTGGCTTGTCTACAGAGGTCGAGAAAGAGATAGAGCTTCAGCACCAGACCATCGAAGCCCTAAAGGAGAAGATTTACAGGCTAGAGGTTCAGTTAAAGGAAACGACCCATGACAGGGAAATGACCAAATTAAAACAGGAGCTGCAGGCGGCCGGGTCAAGGAAGAAAGTGGATAAAGCTGTGATGGCTCAGCCCCATGTCGTCAGCAGGATGGTGGAGGCTGTCGTACAAACGAGAGACCAAATGGTGGGAGACCACGTGGATGTTGCTGATTCGTCGGTGGGAAACCACCTGCAGATGAGCAGTGTCAGCACCTCCTGCAGACCTGCTGTGCGGAGCACGGCTGCAGGCCCTGAGCTGCTGATGAGCCGGTGGCTGGTGAGGGAGAGGGCAGAGGTGCGAGACCAGGGCACGGGGAGGTCCACTGAGCTGCGCGATAAGGCGGTGGGCACAGAGGCGAGTGTCTGTGAGACAGGTGTCAACACGGAGGAGCCGGCAGGCGTTACGAACCCCAGCCGGAGGGCACAGCCTCTCGGAGCGGTGAGGTCTGTGGGCTGCGGGGATTGCTCGGTGGACGTGATAATTTGCACCCCCAAGGAGTGTGTGTCCCGCGAAACGGCCACAGAAGCTGTGCCCAGGACAGAGGCGACAGTGATGGCCGTGCCTTCTATGGCTAGCCGGCAAACCAGCACCGCTTTGGAGATGGTGAGCCAGTGCACCGGCACGGAGGTGGCCTCCTTGGCAGACTGTGGGACAAACACCTCTCTGAGCAGCTGTGATAAACAGACCAACACAGAGAGCGTGGAGATGCGGAGTGTGGCAGTAGGAGATGGCCGGGTGAAGGACATCCACGTGTCTGCTAAAACACGTTCGGTTGGAGTGGGCACCTTGCTCTCTAGCCACCCTGGCTTTGAAAAGCCCTCTGCAATAAAAACCAAAGACTTTGGCGTTGGGCAGATAAACATTCATGAGAACTACCTGGTTGGTCTTAAAATGAGGAGCATTGCCTGCGGACCCCCTCCATTGCCGGTTGTGCCAGCTGGCACCAGGAGCATCGGTGTTGGTGGAGGGTCTGTGTGTGAACCAGCGAGTGGTCTGTTGGAAAGCCCTCTGCCTCCGCCTGAGCTGAGGACGGGCTTGGATCACTACATCGAGCGTGTGCAGAAGCTGCTGCAGGAACAGCAGATGCTGCTCGCTGAAAATTACAGTGAATTGGCAGAAGCCTTTGGGGAGCCGCACTCCCAGATTGGATCTCTCAATTCACAGCTCATCAGCACCCTCACCTCCATCAACTCTGTCATGAAGTATGCCAGCACGGAGGAGCTGCAGAGCCTGGACCTTCAGAAGCAGTGCATGGAGAGAAGTGCCGCATCAGGTAAGCCCAGCGTCCGGGCAAATTTTGGTCCGCCCGCTCCTTGCAGGAGCAGCAGGTGAGTCACCTGCTAGGGGCTCACTTTGGAAGCAAATGTGTAATCCTCCCTGATGAAACGCAGAACATAGCGTTGTTGTTGGGCATGCCCGTTGGGTATTCTCTCGAGCCCACCACTGGTAACTGAAAAACCAGAGGTGGTTTTACCTCTCACGATCCAGCAGTCTCTGAAGGGCTGCTGCTGCTGATGGCTCTGACCGTGCAAAAGAGGTATCTAAAAGTATGCAGGGTTTGACCGCCTTGCAACGTGTTGACTCCATTTTATAACTTGGTTATAAAAAGTATTAGACGTTAATGCCTGTGGGTTTGGAATTTTGTCCTTACTTTAAACTTGGCGTGCAATTTTTAAAAACTACGGTGTCAGATTTGACAGAGTTGAAAGTCACATTCAATGTCTGTATCAAACTGACTTGTGCCCATAGATGTTTCCCTGGATTTTGTAGTTTCTTCCATTGCCTTCATTCCTTATGCCTCTGAGCTGGAGAGCTGTGGGGTGCTTTCCCCATTCCAGCAGGACTGATTGCTTTATAATAGGCAACTCCAGAACACTTCACAGAAACCACAGCTTGCATCTTCTCTGTTCCAATAACTGTTTGTACTAATCCCTAATTACATCCTCATGTTTGAAAGGCATGAGCTGTAATTACTGATGGAGGTTTTGGTGACACTCAGGAAAGGCAAGAATTGAGATTTAAATACTCTTTGCATTTTACTTAGTAACTTCAAAATCTATAGCTAATCTGAGGGATTTCTTTATTCCCTGGGGTGAAGTTGCTTACTACTACTACTACTACTACTATTATTATTATTATTAGGCTGATAGTGTAGTTTAAAACTTAGCCATTTTTCCTAATATCTTTTTGGTGAATCCAGCCACATTACTATTAAATTTATAAATGTTGCCTTGCTGGAAACCAATATGTAATGCCTAGCAGTGACTGCTAAGATACCATCATCTTTCTCCTGTAATACAGTGACTGAAACAAGAGGTTAAGGAAACAGGAAAAAGTAGTGCAAATCCATCTGTATTGTGGGTGCTGAATTGGAAGAAAAATCCTGAGTAAATACCATTTAATGTCAGCAGAATATTATTGGCTAATGGGCTGCTATATCAAGCTCTTGCAGCTGATTTACTATCTTAAAATTTATCTATTTTTGTTAAAAGGCAGCTTGGTAAATCTGATTCTTTTCCGTGTTCATGCACTAAATGGAACCATCCATTAAATGAGCTGAAGTAAAAATTTTAGCTTCCCATAGTAAAGCAATAAGCAACATTTATGTAGTGGTAAAGAAAACATATGATATCCTGTCTGCACACATGCAACATGATACTATATATGCAATATTATTAGTTTTCTGGTATGCACTTTATATTTTGGGATTCTTATAAGTAATGACACTATAATAATACAAGTATCTAACAGACACCAGAAGTGTCCTTAAAAACAGTGAACCAGAATTTTTACTAGCTGTAAATCCTCAATTTTTTTCCCTGCTTTTGCTGCACAGTATCAAATGTGTCGTCTAGAGACTTGAAAGTATTCAGACACAGGTGGAGCAATGGATCATGTTTTACTAAAGATGTTCTTACTCAGATTCAGATTTCACATTCTTGATAAAATTATTTTGGAATAATTTTATTTTAACTTGTAATGCCATTATCTTTAGCTGTGGATGCTGAGCGTGAAATCTATTTTTAGTCCCTGGTGAGAACTACATGCCAGGACTGCATGCATAAATCAAGCTCTGGGCTATAACAGTTTAGACCCATGGAGAATTGGAGTGGGAAGGAGGTCATAAGCCTGAAATGTTTCCCCTTCTCGTTCTACTAATTTCTAAAATACTGTCTTTACTACATTTATCTGCTGGTCCTGCTCCCTGTTCCTGTGGTTTTACAGATCATGTGTTACTTTCTTCTGTAAAAGGATTTTTGCTGAATGAAGCACTGTAATTCTGTAAGCACTGGAACTAATACAGCCTTTTTTTTCCCTCGCGCATCAGTATCTCATGATAGCTTGCAAGCTCTTAGTAAGTCTTTCCTCATCACATTTAGGTCTCTTGAATGTAGCTTTTCGGGTGTCTTGTGTGTGAACTCAACCAGCATCCCTTTCTCCAGACCTGGCGTCTCAGCCTGCTTTTTCTAAAGCTTGTATAAATTTAAAAATCCTGCAGAGCACTGAGTCTCTAGTCCAGTTTGGTTAAAATGATCAATTGGGTTTAAGTTACTGAAAGAAGCATGACCTTGCAAGCCTTGGTTTCTTAGAAAAACAGGCTGAAAATAGAGGCAGAAGTGTCTGGTTTCAGATTAGCAGCAGTAGTGTCGTCTCGAATATTTTATTCAAAGAGCATCCTTAGGAGGCACCTCTTAGAAGTCAGGTCTTTTTAGGGCAAAAATACCTAACCTGTCTTTGAGGTGTGTGATTTGGGTACCAGTTTGCCATGTTAAAGTGTTAGTGGTCCATACCACTTCTGATACCTGAGGTAACACATCAGCCAAATCCTCGACTTTACAGATTTTTCTCCTTGCGAGTGCTGGGGAGGTGGGGGTGTGCTGCAGGGGCACCTGCCATCTCTACAGCCCATGACACAGCTTGTGGAAGGCAATGGAGACGCAGGCATGAGAGCTGGAGCCTGCTGAGCGAGACGCGGGCTGGCTCTGCAGCTGGCATCCATAGATGCAAGCCAGTCAGACATCTGAGATGATCTCTGAACCGGGTCTGTTAGCAATTAGTATATTGCTTGGTGAAAAATAAACACCTTCACTTCCGTAACTAAGCAACTTCTATTTAAATATGCACTGTCTTTCGGAAGCCCAGTGGTGTCAGGGAAATCAAATCCACTGGCCAGACAAGCCAATTTCCACTCCGCAAAGTCATGTTAGCCAGTATTGACACCCTGTTTGTGTCCAGCTGGTTCATATGGATGTGAGTGATGAACCTAGATGCTAACAGATCCTTGTTCTTAGACCAGGTAGCACACAGGAGGTCTAAGAGAGGGGGTGCATTCAGGTTCTCTGTTTATTGTCACAGGATTTTTGAGGAGTTTCAGACAGTTATATTTGCGTGCATGTGATGGGTTTGGCAAAGTATCAGGCAGAGGCCTGAAGTCATTTGTAGGGGTTTGAATTACATGGACTTTTCACAAGTCTTGTAGATGCATGTCTTTCGCAGGCAAGGAGTTTGCAAGGGTAGTTTTTAAAAGCAACTGCTCTACCATTGCCCTGAAAAATTACTTGAGCATATTTGACCTGAAAATGCATGGGTATTTTACCTCGGTGATCTGTGGAGTATCAGTTTTATGGTCAATTTTTGGAGCAGTACTGACTGAGCACCTTAGTAGAAGTATTACACTAATCATTGTGAGAAAGAGGCAACTTCTTGAATTAAGACTTGAGGGAAAGGAAGTAGAAAGCAAGTGGTGTCGTAGAGTCTCGGGGGTTAGGAAAACATGATGTGCCATCTGGTGGAAACTTCTTTTAAGGTTTTCAACTCTAACTTTCACCCAGAGCTGGGGAGGCAGGCTGAGGGACGATGGAAAGACTGAAGGAATGATGGTGGTGCAGGAATCCTCTGCTTGTCCAAAGCTGGTGTGTAGGACTAATGAGGTATTGTAGCCATGGTTGTCTCGCTCTGTGCCATCATTCCTAATGCAAAACCAGCAGGCAGTTGGAGAAAGCTGTTTTCTCTTTACAGCTCTTCTGTTTGACGAAGTTTGTAGCCTTGTCTCGCGAAGACTATGTAGCTTGATGGGTTGGTAGCCCCACTACTGGTAGCATGGACCGTGCTAGTGCAGCTGAAGACTTGAGACTTGCCTGAGGCTCGGGAGCCAGTGCCCTTCAAGGGCAGGCATGTCGGTGGACCCTGCAAAGCTGTGGGCCGCTACAAATCGCACTGGTTGTCTATGTCTAGGCAAGTGAGTGAAGCCCTCAGCTTCCTGTCTGCCGCAGATGCATGCCTTAATCACCAGGTTAAGTTTCTGTACAGATGTGCTTGTTTGTGTAATAAACAGGATCCATCCATCTCTGCTGGGGAGACGGTGACTGGCATACATGAAGCATTTTTAATATCCCCTGGAAGGTAGTGCATGATGCAAAACGGTCATGCAGATGGTCTCGTCTGCATGCCAGATGAGTACTGTTTATTCACGTGTCTGGCTGGTATCTCAAAGAATGCAGTGCCTTCTCTGCGTTTTTTGTATGGCAGGTGACTTCATATTGACCTGCTAGTTGTGACAACATATAAAGCTCAGATGCCTGTGTAATTCAAAACTGTAGCAACCTCCATGTTAGGAGCTGAGGCATTTAGCTGGATTTTCTTCTGGTCTAAATACCCACCTGGTTATACCAGAAGAGAAGCAGAGACCTGGTCAGTAATTGTCCTACAAAGACACTCTTCAAGTGGAGCTCCGTAAAGCTCTTTAAAGAGGTTTGATGCACCTTCCCTGGTCATGTGTTAACACAAGGTAATTACTATTACCATTATTATGAGAATATTTTCTGTTTTCATTCTGTGGCAGCACTACATGGAGTGTTTGAAACTGAAGGCTGCTCTATCTCTTCGTTTCTGCTTTAATTAATAAAGAGTATAATTTGCCATGGTATAAATATATTTTTCTTTCAAATCTATTGGTGCTTGGAGAGTGGCAAGTTCCAGCCTGCTAGCCTGTCTGTTAGAGTGACTTTGGTAAAATGCCAGTTTCCTCCTCGTGCTGTGGCACAGGGGCATGATGTTCAGGCATTGAGCTTTGTTCAGAGTGCAACACCCATGGTAGCAGGCACACCTACAGATATTTAATGGCAGGAGATTCCCATTTTTCCAAGGAAGTGTTGTATTTCAGCAACAATAAAGCATCAGCTGAGAAGATCAAGTCCTCATAAATGAGAAATAAGAACAGCTCTGAGGTGACCTTCCTGCTGTGCCAAGCATCATGAGATGCTTTGATCCACCACTCATCAAGGAAATTAAGGATGGCTTTCACCAAGCTTCACACACAGTTGTCTTGGAAAAGAGAGCATTTCATAAATAAGATGATTAGCTGCTTCACAGACATGTAATTTTTTGTGTTCAATCTTGTTCAATTAAAGGAATTGGTTTTGATTTCCAGTTTCAACAAACTGGCTTCACAAGCTAGTTTGGTGATGGAAAGCAACTTCTAACACAAAGAAAATGGTTAAAGCAAGAGTGAAAATTAAATTGAGATTGTTCTTGAAATCCTATTAATGGAGCCATCCTGTTAGAAGGAGCATTTTCCCTGGAGCCAAATGGTAGTTGCAACATTTACCTACGCCTGGGCCCTAAGTAAATCTGGGTTCTGTTGGTTTATCTTATTAAAGTTTATGTGTGGCAATTTTTTTTGTTCTGAAATTTTAAATTCACTGACTTTTAACCTGGAATGGTTCAAAAGTACCTTTTAAAATGAAACTACACTTAATCTTCAGAAGGTAACACATTTATTGGGTGGATGGTTTAATATCAATCGCTGTAAATGTTTAAATGTAACATGTTTGCTCATCACTGCCTTTTTATTTTCCTTAGTAGAATGGGTTTTTTTCCTTCAGTAGTTCTGTTGCATACACCAAATGGAAAATGGATTAAAACTTATTTATATGAAAAAGTAATTTTCTAAGGATAAAGCAACTTAATAACATTTAAAAGCACTGGAGAAGACTTTGTGTTCTTCAGTTAATAGGGAGCTTATTGCTACCATGAAGGAATCATGCAGTGTGAAAGAGAAGTATTTCCTTGCTGTATATGCTCCAGACAATATTTATGTACTGTCTTTAATAGGGAGTGTATAAGTTGTATCATTGGCTGTTACAAATATACTGTGCAAATAAATGCTTGCACTGATCAACAGGTTAAAAATAAAATCTCCGTGCGGCTACTGCATAGGCAGCAAGCTTGTGCCCTTTTTTTAGCTAGAAGCCTGTGATGTTCCAGCCAGAGCGCTAGGTTCTCATCCGGATGGCATTTAATTCCCCTGGCCTCATTTGCACTTCTCTTGATTTCCAGTTGTATAAAAGTATTGTGAAACTTAAATTTTTTTTATAGTAACATTTAGGTTTGCTTCCATCAGAATAAATGGAATTTTTCAAAAGCAGGTAAAGGCCAGATTTCTGTTATCACAGGTTCAGCACAAATTCAGGGGAAGAAGATATTGTTTAAAACTCACCCTGTGAGTTCCCTGAATCAGGTTACTACATGACTACTCATGCTCTCATAAATGGGAGGGAAGGTCTGCAGTTAGGAAGGGGAATAGCATCTTAATAACAATGAATGGATTTTATAGGTGCCAGAAATGGCATAGGTAATCTGCTGCTGACATATAGTAGTTTTGCTGTTGCCCTGGTTTAAATTGGTGAGATTTTCAAAAGAAGCACAAGTCATTTAGGCGAGAAGGTTCCTTCTAAAAATTAAAAACAGGTGCTCTCATTCCCTCAAAGCACTGGGGCTAAACCACCGAAGATGCTTCAGTCACTTGCTTCTCACTGAAATTGATGAGAGTAGCTTTCTGCTTAAGGGTTTATGAACAGTTGAGATCTGCAAGTTTTTTGTTTTGTCTTCTCATTCTTCTGCTTCTAAATTACTCATGAACTTTTCCAAGACCCCCCTGCTATATTGCAAAATACATCTAGAAATTCCTGGCAGCTCCATGCTGTGATTAGCTACACTATATCAATACTTAGAAACTTACGTCAAGGTTGCATTATTTTCCCTCAACAGTAAGCTAACAAAAATCAGGAGCGTGAGTCTACCCGAGTGGCTCTGTCTGGAGGCAGTGGCGGGCTAAGTGCTGAATCTGTGGGCTGATTTACTGTCCATGCTGTGCACCACAGCCTGGTGTCAGTGAGCAGGATTCTGTGCAAGCATACTTGAGATCTGTATGAGGCGAGATGAAGAGTCTGTTTTAAGGTTTGTGTAGATTGGTGGTGATCTTCAGCCAGGGTTTCACTTCCACGCTTGGGAAGCATGCAGTGCCTCCAGCCCTGACAGCAGCTCTGCAGCCTTGTTGGAGGAAGAAGGAACTTGGCTCGTTCAGCTTTTTGGTTTGGGCAGCAGTTGATTAAATCATTGACCATAGTGTTGGGTAGCTCAGCTGCTTCTTCCTTCATCCATTTTTCCAAGTGATTTGCACTAGGTTGCTGCTCTCCAAGCATCTTTATGTTGGCTGTCTGGTACAGAGGAGGGCCTGAGAGCTGATGTTAAATGCTAATTAATGGTTTGCAGCAGTAAGGCTGTTTTGGGCCCAAAGCTGTCTTTCCTTGAACCTTGGGTACTGTAGATGCATTAAGTGTAAGCATCTAAGAGCTGTGTTGGGAGAATGAGTGTATTGGCCAGTTTGCGTAATGCACACTTATCTGTTGTGTGCTTGTTGTCAAGCCTTGATGTCATCCTCTTGTGTCAGGTACTGGGGGCCGAGCGGGACACTTCTTCACTTGAAGGCATGGACAACATGCCCCAGATCCTGAGCTCAGTGCGGTGCTTCTCAGGCGCTGAGGGATGAACCAGAAGAGGGAACCTACTGAGATCTTGTTGCATCAGAGGCAGGTTTAGCTTGGGGAGAGGCTGTGAGGCAGGGGAGAAAAGTCTGCTACTGTCCTTCTCCTTTCTCTCTGTCCTAACCCTGCAGCTTCCTTCCCAGCCATGTCCCAGGACAGTAGAGAGACACCTGAGAAAGCTCAGACTCTGGCTTTGGGGGGCTGAGCATTGCTGAGGGGGGATGACAGGGTGCACAAAGGTGCCATTGGTTCATGTCAGGGAGGACCCCAGCTCTGCCCTGCCAGAGCCTTGACGGCTGCCATCAGCTCTGCCACACACAAGCCCACCCATGTCCCCAGGACATGCTGCGGTTGTTACAGCCGCCTTTGGAGGAGGATGTAAAGAGACGGAGAGACTTCAGCTGACAGTAACCCCAGGCAGCTTTGGAGGCTTTGCATATCTCCACTGCTTCAGAGCAGGTCCCCTCCTCAGTGGTGAGACTGGAGCAGAAGGGGTGACCTGGTAAAACCGGCTGAGGCAGCCACCACCAGCTGCAGTTGGAAGCAGTTACTCTGTTTGGTACTCTATAACTGTAGCTGTCACCACTCCAAGCAAGTGGAGGGAGAGGCAGTTAGTCTAAAAATCACTGGTTTTGGCTCGGCACTCCATCACCTTGGCAGCCATCTTCTTCTTGGCTGGTGGATGAGGGATGGTGCTCGCTGTCAGGAAGAAACCCGACCAAAGTCAGTCACCACTGCAAAGCCAGGGGAGCAAGGGCAGGACTTCCTGTTGATTTCCATAGGTGCCCATTTTGTGCTGAGCATGTAGGTATGTCTCTAGAGGGGTTGCTCCTGCACGGGGGACACTAGGGTGGCTGCCGCCCTCACCCCGCGCTTCCCTGAGAGGGCAGAAGCTTTTTGGCTGTATCTGTAGTGATGTGTCTGTTGATACCCTGCTGCATGCCTTTCCTAGCAGGCAGCTTCCTCCTGTAGCTTGAAGGAACTACAAGCAATGGTGGAAGTGAGCAATAGGTCTTGTTGCTGGAGAAGGTGTCTTGGAAATGCATGTGGGCTGAAACTCAGTTGAGAACTCAGTAATTTGGGTGGGAACTGGAGCAGAGAGGAGGAAGCTGCTGGGAAATGACAACGTTTGGAAAAATCAGCTTCATTATGTCCTGTTACAGGAAAAAAAAAACAAAAAACAACTGGGGTGAAGCAAGATGGGGGAAAAGCAGTCAAGAATAATAAAGATCTCAACTGTATTTCTAAAAGTGAATGTTTGGAATTTATGTTACTAAAAAATATGTTGGCATCCTGTGCAGTGGCACTCATCTATTTGCATGAGGAGGCTGTGGCTTAATTCTTGATAAATACAGAGGGAAAAACTGTGGAGGCAAAGGTGATTGAAGCAAGCTTAGAAAGAAGTGATAGTGTTTAAAGTAAATTAAACACTGTCTTTTTTTCCTTGAAATGCTAGCAAGATTACTTAAGGAAGAATGTGTGTTTAAAAAAACCAGTGTGTTCCACAAACAAAAGCATTTGTTCAGCTTTGTAGAGCAGTCGTAATAGCACAGCTGGAGGAACTCCAGGGGAATCTGTAAAAGTCTGTGCGTAATTAGCACTGCCTTTTAAACACACAAAGGGAAAAAATGAGTGGATGCCAGCAAATCAGAAAAAAAGATGTATAACCCAAACATTTGGAATTTGATTTGAATACAACTACTAGCTCAGTAAAATCCTGAAAAAACCAAAACAAAACAAACAAAATAAAACCAGAAGAAATGCAGTGGGTGGGAGTTTATTGCAGTCATCTCAATAACTGGATAAAGTATATAACTTTCAGAATTAGTAGAATGCTGGCAAAAAGGTAAGTTTCGTGAAAAGTTTCTGCTTTCCTGGAAAATGTCATTTTTAAAAAAAAAAGTAAGATTAAAAGGGCACTGCTCTTGCAGAAGGAACATGCAGACAGAGTCCATGAATATGCTCTTCAGGCATGTCAGTGAGGAGCAGCTCAGCTGAGTCTGCCCTGAGCCAGGGAGGCAGGAGCTGGGGTCACTGTGCGTATCCAAAGAGAAGGAAAAGGAAGGACCACTCCTTTAATCTGTTTTAAAGGCAATATCTTTATAATTTTTCTTTGTATTGTACATTTTCATGGAAAGAAAAACAGCTTTTTTGTTATTATTATTATTATTTTCTGAAAGTCATCACACCCTTTTCCTGTTGGATCCTCAGAAAAGACTTATTGTAGAGAGAAGTGTTGCCCTTTTTTTTTTCCAGTTTGTTTTTTTTCCCCCAGTTGATCACAGTGTTGACGGAAATGTTTTGGTCTGACTCCTCTGTAATGCCTATTGTCTTCTCTGGCAGGTGCTACTTTGGAGTACATCCCTCACGGTCAACTTGCAAATGCCCACTTAACTTCAAATTTGCGAACACTGAGGTTGGAGCAGGACATTGTGCCTGCTCAGGAGGAGAAGAAGACTCCTCTAGCGGAAGCTGTTCGGGGAAGGAAGTCCTTTTCTTCTCAGGACAAAACTCTCTCTCCAATTAACCTGACAGATGACCAGCTTGCCTCTGGCCTCTATGGTAATGACTGACTCACATTCACCTTTCATCACGCTGATGGAATTTGAATATGAAACACAGTTAAAGGAGGTTTTCAAAATTGCAAAAGCAGGGAAAGATGCGGCTACAGTGCAAGACCCTGCATCCGCAGATGGTGGTTAGTTTTTAAATGGCAGATTGTAGTGCATCAGTGAAATGACATTTTGTGTCTTCATAAGAAAAATGTACTGAGAGAGAAAGGGTTCATAAAATACATGGGTTTTTTAAACTTAAATTTGTATGAATGTTTTACCTGTCTTAAGATTAAAGATTGCTTTAAAAGCTGTTTCAGTGAATACTAAAATCTAAAGAAACAGCCTTGACTGAACCTCCTCACCCTGTTGAATAGGTTATTGTTAAATGTGCTGTCTGTACTAATGCGTTAGTTCTGGCATCGAGCTGCTGTCATCTGACACCAAGAATTAAGATTTTTGTAACAGAGCAGAGTAACCCATTTCAATGTTAGACATCTTTCACAAATAGTAAAGAAAAAAAATGTATTTTCTTAAAGTTTTCTAAAGCATCATAAATATTAGCAGCATGTTGGAAGACTGGAAAGTTAGGCTAAACTAGTTTTTCTGTTTCCAGAGTTGTTTTTGGAAGTGGTGTTCTATATTTCCAATGTGCATCTCATACCATGACTGTACATATTAAAAAATTAGAAAGCCCAGCTTCAGTTGGTAAATTAAACAGAAAGCTGTTTCTTTGTTTTGAAAAATTGTCTAAAGCTGCTGCAGTCAAAGCTGGCTACAGATTTGTACTGATATGTGTGCTTTGTCTCCCTTTTCAACAGTATGTACTAATAATGAAAACACACTCAAATCTATCATGAAGAAAAGGGATGGGAAAAAGGATTTGAGCAACACCAAGAAGAACCTGCAGTTTGTTGGCATTAATGGCGGGTAAGAGGCATATCTCCAAAAGATCTGTCATTTTAGCACTTTCACAGTAGGAAGGAAAGGGGGAACCCAGGAGCTTATGCGTAGCTTTGGCCTGTCTATCAGGCTGAGGTGTACCTGCTGAGTTTAAGTATCAGAGGGAAGAATGAAACAGCTGAGCTCATCTTAATCCTCTGTGAACCTTCTGTGCTTGCAAGTCATATGAGGCATCAACCTCAAGTACCTGTAGATTAGATTGCTGCCAAATTTAACATAGGAAAAGGAAACAAACTCAAAGAGCCATGGGATTGTTTCTCAGGCAATATTTTAATAAGGAAAACTTTAATATGTATTTGGCATCTGACAAGTGCAGCATAGTGCCATTGAACAAGACAGCAAGAGATGGCATTGCCTAAGAATTAACTTTTCTGGCTTTGCGCTAGATAAATAGAGAAACTTCACTACACAAATACAGAAAACAGTATGGAAAATTATTTTCTTTTAAAGTATTACTTACCCTTGCAGACTATTGCAAAGGAATTTGAAATGATTTCACCAAATCGTTTTTATATAGCTTTTCTAGGCCTTTTCTCAGATTAGTGTTTCTTCAGTGAAAATGCCTTGTGCGGTATATAGCCTAAATATCTCAATTACTTCATTTTATGCATATTGGCTAAAAATGTTATTACTTACAGTGGGGGAATGTTATCAGTCATAAATCACTGTTGTACATTAGAAGAATAGGCTTTGTACATTAATTCATCAGCCATTAAGGTTGGTGAGATAAGACAGTTAATTAGAATCAGTATTATAGTTGTCCAAATCACTTATATTTCACCTGAAATATCAAAATGTTTTGGATTGTTACAGGAAAAAATGTTAAAATTGTGGCTGTTGTCTTTAGATAGGTTTGTTAGCTTCCCTGCTTATATCTGCCTAGTAAGGCGACAACACAATTTACTCTGGACAAAGCAGTTTCATTTTGTGGCTAAGGCAAGGTCTGACAGAGTGTTAAGACTTCTGTTTAAAAAAGGTTGTTCTTCTTCCCTTACACCGTGTACACATAATAGTTACAGTGTCAGTTGGCAGTGAGACTGAGTTCAGTGAGTTGGAAAGGTTCCTGAGTAGAAAACTGGAGGACTAAGCCTTTGCAAGACATTTTTCAACTTGCACCAGCACAGGCAGGTACTGACTGCTGCTGAATGGTGCTGAGCAAGCACCCCTGCCCCTACCTGTTCTCCCCCCAGGTACGAGACGACGTCCAGCGATGACTCCAGCTCAGAGGAGAGCTCCTCCTCAGATTCAGAGGAGGAGTGCGAGGGCCATGAGTACCCCCACGGCCGGCACACAGAGGAGGGGCAGCCCTTGTCCCACGCACCAGAGGTCTGCACTGTGAGGGCAGAGAAGGACAGCCCCCCACGAGAGTGTGAGGCTGAGGAGGTGGAAATCAGAGAGAGGTAGGCTGCTTGCCCTCTCCCAAGCACCTCTGACCATGCTGGTGGAGAAAGCACCAGCCCCCATCAGTGCTCAACTGCTGCCTACTTCCCTCCTCCTCGAGTGGGTAACCAGAGACAGTTTCATGGCAAAACAATCATGTGTGAGCAGGGAGAAGGTCTCGGAGGGTGTCCTTCCCAGCAGCTGATCCCAGTGGCTTTAAATGGTCCATTTATAGTGAGACCCAGGTGGCTCCCCCCAGCAGATGCACTACCAGGTCACAAATATTTGGGAGGAGGCAATGCCTTGTTAGCAGGCTGGTCTGTAAAACCGTAAGTAAGCAAGCAAATGAGTCTTGAACCATGCACACCAGGTCAGCAGCCTGCTGGGAACGCATCTTCCACAGCATCTCAGCCATGGCTGATACTGCTTGGTAAGATAATAGGCTACAGCAGCAAGGAGATCATCCAGCCCTGAGATGATATACTTCATATGGATCATATACTATTGTATCTTTTAAGGTTGCCATCATGTACTTGTTCAGCATTTCATGTCTAAGTTACTTTTCAGATTGCTGGTAATGAGCTGTGTAAGGTAGCATTTGAAGGCAAGGCTTTTTTTTTTTTTTTTTCTGGCACATGGGAAGCAGTAGTGTGGTGAGAGTTTTTACTAGTTCTTGATTAGTGAATGGACGAAAGGAAATATAAACATAGATAGTGAAGGGATATGTTTACATGGCAGACATTTACAAGTGTGCTATCTTGGAAAATTATGTGAGTGGAATAATAACAGTAAACAAGCTAAGACAAAACTAACATGTTTCACTGGAGATACAGCTTAGCATCAAACTTACCTGTAATTATCAACTGATAAATAAAAGAGATGCAGAAATTCATAATTAAGAGTTATTTGTAGGCCTTGGAGCTGTGAGTTTTAAAGTGCCCTGAGCTTTATTTATACAGTACTGTAGTCTGTTACCTTACAAGTTGTACAAAAAGATGGGCAGTTTCTCAAAGGAGCTCTCTAATTTATTTTTACCCTGGCAAGGGGTCATGGTGAATAGGGGCAGCAGGACAGCTTAAGATAGCCACATGTACTTGAGGAGCATGTTCTTTGCAAGCTGGCTGCCCTGGCAGTGCCCTTTGAGGGGAAGAGGCAGGATGCATGGCCATGTGGTACCAAGTGTGATCCATGCGATGGTGGGCATTTCATTGCTCTGGAAGCACTAGCAGCTGACTTGTAATCCTGGAGGGCTAAAATGCCTGCCTTACACACATGAGTGTGTTAGCCTCTCCACTTTTTGGGCAAATTTTCCTGGAAAATTGCCATCATCCTCTGTGGCAGGTTGTAGGCATAGGTGGCTGGCCACAGCTTGGTGTACCATGTGGCACAGGCATGGGCCTTCTTATTTTCAGCTGTTCTCTGAGTTTTGAAATTTGTGATGGAAAGGGGCAGAAGTGAAAACATGAAGGGGAGTGGAGAAGGAGAGTAAATTTCCAGAGCGGACAGGATGAGAAAGTCCAGTTCTGGTGTGTGGGATAAAACAGGAGCCAGCAGGGAGGCACCGCCTGTGCCCTTTCCCACTGGTTAATTCCATTTCTGTCACAACTATCGGCATTTCCTCTTGTTAATCAAGTAATCAAAGCACAGAGTATGTAATACATGCTCTGCAATCATACACCAGTAGGTGAGAATTTCCACTAGAAGGGTTGCCAAGTCTAAAGCACAGAAGTGATGCATTGCCAGCTCTCTGTTCCCACTGGTCCTCCCGCATACATCTGGGAAACACATTTTTCCTCCTCGGGGAGGTCCGCAGCCCCGCCAGTGGCTCTGCTTGCCATGGAGGGACTCCCTGCGGAGAAGAGCTGCCAGAGCAGCTTCTGCATTGTGGAAGCTGATGGCTTTCCTGGAAACTTTCATTCCCACGTGACTTTCAGAAAAGTAGATGTTTCTATGCTGAAACATTGAGAGAAAAATTTAAATGTGCCATGTATTCTGCTGTCTCCCTTAGATATGAACTAAGTGAAAAGATGCTTTCTGCCTGTCATCTGCTGAGAAACAACATTGATGATCCCAAGGCACTGACCAACAAAGATGTGGTAAGCAATGCAGGGCAAAATTCTCTCTGAGCTGCAACAGAAAAACTTCAGGGAGGGATAACTTCTGGTTTTGCAGGACCAGCACTGCAATGGCTAGGCAGAAGAGGATTTCATCTTTCCTGGAAGAGTCACAAAGTGCTTTTTCTATCAGACTTTTGTCCAGAGAAAGTACTTGTGCTTTGTGTGCCGGGCTGTGTCCTCCCAAGGCACACACATAAAAATAGTAACGTGAAAGCGCAGTTTCAACACATCCGTGCATTCCTGTGTTGTTTTTGTAAGTGTTGCTTTAGCACTGATGTGGGCTCAGGCCTCAAATTTAGAGACTGCACAGGGTGAGGAGCCTGTTTCTTCCCATAACAAAAGCTCTGAGTCTGTTCTGAAACGGAATGTGCTCTGCCTCCTTCTGAGCATAGGGATACTGTTTCTCTCTAGCTTACTGTGCTGGTAGCTTTTATAAGTGCAGCAGGGAGTAAGGATTCATTGTTAATACTCAGTCTCAAGAAATAAGGTTGTATTTGCTTCATACAAGAGCTGCCTATATGCCTTGTATAGAAATTGCCTATGCTACTCTGTGAGGGCAATCTGAAAGCAAAGGAACACTGATAAGTGATATGAAATTGAATTTTGCATTTGTTACATTTGTGAAGTGATGTAAAAGGCAACAAGCCAGTGCTAGTCTTCTTTAACACAGAGCATCTGCAGCTTCTTAGAGACAAAATATTATCTGTAAGACACAGACACAAATATTGTCTGTGTCCAGTTCCAACATTGTGGTCCAGGGAATGTTTTGAAAGGTTGTTTAGCAGAGTTGTGATGGGTAGTTTTTAGTCCTGTGTCAGTCCTTCAGGAGTAGTTTAGGCATTTAAACAACAAATGCTTCAGGCCCAGTCGGAGTTGAAAGTGTCAAAAATGGCATAACCAGGTGATAATCTCTGCCTTGTTAGTGTAATTTGAATTTACGTTTTTCTTTCTTGTGCTTTAAGTGTTTGCCAGCACAAGTGGTGCTTTGTATCTGAAAACTGCAGACTAATCGTGTTCTCTGTCTGCTGATAAAGAAGTCTTGTCCAAAAAGGGTAAATTTCAGTATATATTCATATAAATTGTCGCAACATCTCCCAGCATACTCAGATCTTGTGGCTGCCGTTTATGCCAGAAAGAGCTGTGGACTGGTCCTTTTGGGATGTGATGGGTTACTTGAATGAAAAAGTGTACCATTTACTTAATAATGTGTGTGATACCGTGACTGTAAAAACAATTTCTTAGTGGTATTTTGCACACAGCAGTGCCTAAAACAAAAAAAAAATATTGTGTCACTTTATGACGACTTTTGTGTTTCAAGTCTGTATGTTCACAATACATGCGGTCTCTTAACTCAGATGGTTGGACCTTCTAGGTTTTTATTATAGTAATACTGTTGTAGAATATTCTGTATATATGTATATGTAGTACAGATAAATATGTAGTACTGATATGTGTAGAATATTCTCCCTTTACCAGACATGGGTCCCCTCTAGAACTACTGGTACAGGTCCTCTGTGTTTTCCCTAGAGGCTAGAGAAGTGTGTCGAGTGTCTTCTCTGCAAAATTGTCCTTGAACTTACTGGCCACCTTGCAGGTGGGGGTTTATGAGAAGAGAAGGGCATGGTGGTCCTTCCAAGTTAGAGAAATTGTCTCAGAAAGTCAGAGCTGGCAGTGATGGCAGGAACCCCCTTGGCTCACAGCTAAATCTGCTCTATCTACACTGTTCCAAACAGACAGTTTTCTGGCCTAACAGGCTCCTACCCCTCTACCCTCAGTCCATACCAACAGGAAGGTTTATCCTGAATGTCTAAGCTGCATCTTCTCATATCAGCTAAAATCCCTTACTATTACAGCCAGCCAGCCTCCAGGTGAACAACAGGTTCTTTCTTTTCTTACTGCAACAGCCTTTTGCACTGCAAAAATGTTCCGGTGTTCCTTTCCCCAGCTGTTCTTCCAGCAGAGAATCTGCGGTCCTTCCTGTCTGTCCCATAAGTCAGACTTCCTTGGCTTCTAATCATTCTCACTGCTCACCTTTGAAACCATTTCAGCCAAATCTTTCTTGTCATTCAATGATTGTATCAGACAAGGTAGTCCAGCTGTTGTCCTTCACAGTGCTAGGCAGAGAGAAGGGTCTGCACCACATGCCGTGCAAGCTATAAATCTGTTTATTCACTCCAAAACAGTATTTCATCATCCTTTTTCATTACAGTGTGATGTTGTTGACTTGGGTTCAGCTTGTTATCCTAGGTAATGCCCAGCTCTTCTCCTGCAGAACTGCTGTCCAGCCAGTTCTCTTACACTTTGTGCGTTTGATGATTCATTCATGCCTCGGGATTGGGCCTAATTGATTTAGCATGCTGTTGTTCTAAGTCCCTGAGAAATGCGTGTTCCCACTGCTCTTAGTCTTGGGTTGATCAGTGGTTTATGAACTTAGTTAAGTATTTCATGGAAATGGTTACTCTTTCTGTTTTCTTTCTTCTTTCTGTTCTCCAGTATTTGATACTCATTAATTCTGGGAGTAATCTCATCCTAAAATTCTGTGTGCTCAGAGGTGAACCATTCCTGAAAATTGGGTGAAATGGGAGGAGGTAAACAACTGGTGTTTTAAAGAGGGATTTAGTCAGAGGGGAAGCTTCGGTCTGTACATCTTGTTTGTGAGCTGAATACTTTCTTCCCACATTTGACTAAAAAAGGCTTGACCTCCTGCACTGCTGACTTGTGGGATGGAAAATCCTTTAAATAGATTGCCCATATGTAAATTTTTCTGTCTTGGTTTTGGCAGAGGTTTTGTTTAAATACCATCCAGCACGAGTGGTTTCGTGTCTCAAGTCAGAAGTCAGCTGTCCCTGAAATGGTTGGAGACTACATAACTGCTTTTGAAGAGATTTCTCCTGCTATCCTCAGACATATCATCAATATGGCAGATGGAAATGGAAACACGGCTCTGCATTACAGCGTCTCACATTCTAACTTTGAAATTGTAAAGCTGCTTCTGGATGCAAGTAGGTTGACTTGTTTGCATATTTTTTAAAAATTATTTTTGTTTTTTTTGCAGTCCTCACAGTTCTTGATGAGCAAGAGGTCAAGACTGGGCTTCCTTCAGCAGCTGTTCTGTTAACAATTACATGGTGGCTCACTTGGGTAGTCTAGAATCCTTGTTTCTAGTACTAGCTTTGGAGGTGATGGTGATGGTTGTTGAAGAAGTTATAAAAACACTCAAGTAAATTATATATAGAGTTGACTAGTCTTTGGGACAGATAGGTAGATCCCTGACTCTTGGACTGTAGTCCAAGTTCAGTAGCACCAGCCTCCAGCAGTTTTCTCTGGAGGCTGCACAGCTGGTGCTCAGCCAAAAGTAGTGTGCTGGTGGAGCATTCAGGTACAAATATCCAGTTAAACACTCAAACTAGTCTAGCTTTATCTTTCTAAAGCAGTACAGAAGCTTTTTCTGGCCGCCACCTTGGCACTTCTATACTGCTCTCCTGAGAAACTGGAGCAATATGTGGCATTCTACCATATAGGAGCATTTCCCTTATCCATGAGCAATGTGATGATGCTTCATTTAATTGCTTTTGTTGTTGTTTCCTTCTCTCAATCCCCTTGCTGCATGCATGCAGTGAGGATGGTGGCAGAGGGGAGACTCCAGGCATCTGCTCTCTATATCCATTAAGCCAGAAGGGAGTCAGGAGAAGGCATCACAAGTTGGAGCTGGTCCTAGGCAGGATGCAATCTCTTTAAGCCTAATTTTGCTTCCTGACTGAAGTTTCTTTCCCTAAACTAGTTATAAAACCCATCACAGTTGGTTGTGAAGCTTAACTAGGCCAACGACGTGGCTGGAGTGTAAGCCTAGCAATATTTACAAATCCAGAAGGGTATCATCAGATAAACAAGGGCGTTAATGATACAAATCTCAGCTTTGGTAACCCAGCATGTCCATCTGTCACTGCAAAGACTTCTTCAGCAGGAAAGCACTTTGAAATCTGTGGTCCTGTTTGAAGGCAGCCTGTTGGGAAGAGTGAGTCACGGTGGGGGAATGTGAGGAATGTCAGGAGCACAGTGAAATGCAGCAGGCTGGCTCTACAGCAAGACAGAGGGGAGTGGGGAGGAAATTGCCCCTCTGCTTCCCTGGGTATCTCAGGGTAGCATGA
>VZTV01059157.1:1462-14531 GCA_013400875.1 Anhinga rufa | reverse complement strand
CCTGTTTGAATATGCTAAGACAGTGGAAAACTAGTCTCAAGAAGAGTGAACAATCTGCAGAAACCCCTTTCTTGGCCAGTTTAATTTTATGCTGACCAGGCACAGAAGTGGCTTAGGCAGCAGTGAGCTCAGCCTCGCATCCCTGGGACCGCATCCCCGGTAAGAGTGCTAACCTCCTTGTATTGAAATCAGTCTGTCTCTGCCCCTGCTAATATGCACAGAAAAGAGAAGAGTTCCTGCAAAAGCACTGAGAGATGAACCACATGAAGCGGAACAGGAACCTGACCGTATTTCTCCAATTCCATTTGAGTGCACTAGAGCATTATTAGCTACTGTAGGAATGCATTTTTTTCTTCTCAACATTTTATCCTGGACCTCAGATACTCCACCTATTAAAATTTTTATTCAGCTCAATATATTTCTGTGAAATTTTTCCAGTTTCAGCAAAACAGCACATCTATCATAAAAATCTATCTGTTTTGTTACTTTAATTAGCTCTATTCCTCAGACTTCAGCTTCACCACAGAAGTGCAGCTCCCCCAATCCTCAAGAAAATGAACAAATCCAGTGAACTTGAAGGGCTCAAGAGTGCAAGACCTCCTTCCCATTTAATCCAAAAGGGCTCCAATTGATATGCCTCCAGCAATTAAAACTCCTTAGGAGGCTGTCATATTTATAATGCTGAACTAGAGTGAATGACATTTAATATTTTAATAATCATAATTCAGGTAGGTTAATTCTGTAAAATTTATCAACATTTAAAGTTCTTGCTCGTGTTTTGTTTCTTTTTAAGTAGACAAGGTTGCTTACCTATAGCCCTATTTGTGAACTTGAAATATGAAGGAATTATTGTTGCATATACTCCAAACTTCTCAGAAATCAACTGCATGATAGGAAACAGAAGATTCAAAATTGTCTTTAGATCAAAGTAATACAGTTCTCATTCAAAAAAATTCTGACTTATGTACAGAAATATCTACATGGCAGCATGATGCCACTATTTGATCTCATCCTTCCAATTATTATATTAACATTGTGGGAATGAATCAATATTTTCACTAGAGAAAATTTCCATGTTTTTTATCTGTCTGTCTCAGGCAAGATGGTTTCATTGTGCTTAGAAACATTTATTAAGAAATAAAGAAGTGACAAGAATAAAACAATATCTGAAAAAAATTTCCAGAGCCTATGCATTTGCCTCACACATCTCCGATTAAAGCAATTTGTAACCTATGCATGAGTATAATTGAAATGTATGACCTTCAAAACATTATTACATATTGATTCCGCCAATTTGTACCATAGGTTGAAAAAGAATTTTGCAGTAAATTGCACTATTATTGCAATCAAATATTTTCGTTTCAGAAGAAACAAAGGTTTAGAGAAACAGCTAGAATAATTGAGCTTATTTGGATAGGAGATTCTGGATGTGTTATGAATGAAAAGCAGCCTCTGATTGCATAACACTCAACGCAACAGTCATAGAAGTAATTGATTTCACACTTCTTTTAGGCTTTGTTTCTCATTACTAGGCAAAGGCAGTGATCATCTCATTTCATTTCAATGCAAGAAATGACAATTGTTGATAATTAATATAGAATTTCCTTGTTCCTAAGATGTTTAATTTTCTGGATCTCTCAAATTTTTATAAGTCCTCAGGTTGCAAACCAACTTCTCTCATAATTGTACAACTTTTATTTCCTTCAAGTTATCTACTGAAAAGATCATAAGAATTCAAGAATAAAAACTCCAAGTTTGCCATGACAACTGCTGTGATAAGATTTCCACATATCTGGGAAAATGATCCCTTCCTGCAGTAAGTAAGTGGTATTGCTATTAAAGTGGAGTTAGCCTGAAGAGAGAAAGGCAGAAAGGGGTGGAGAAGAAAGAGGGAAGGGACAAGTACTGTTGGTAGCAATGCTATTTTAATAATAGCGACAATGAAAGGGTAAAATGTGTTTGAATTGTTTAACCAGCTCTGCTGCCAATGAAACAAATGCACATTCTTCCTTCTAAGTTATCATCTAAAACTGATTTAACAGCTTCATATCAATAAAAATATTTTTCTTGACTCTGGTGGGCCCTGGAGTGGCATTACAAGAGCAGATTTGAATTTGTTCAGGTCTGGGTGGTTCAACGGCGCCGTATGTTGCAGTGCATATGGTTAAACAGTCTTCTTTCCCATATTCTTCACATTGCATCTGCATTCACTCCTACCCTACTATTACTTTATTTTCTTAATCTATGTCTTGCCAGGTACACCTGCCAACATCTGATTAAGTTGAAATATGAAGCATTTGTCGTAAATGGTGTATGACCGGGATAATAAATCTTGTGTCAATATTCTGAGTTTTCCTTGGCAGTTCAGATTCAGCCAAACACTGACACAGCTTCAACTCCAGATACGGTTCAATTCAATGGGGGGGAGTGTGTGTGTGTGCCTGAATCTGGGCGTGCTGTTGGGATTTGGAGGAGCAGCAGTGCAGGGCACACGGCTGTGCACCTCTCCATCGCCCCAAAGCATTCCAAGGCTTTGGAAAGCTCTACCGCTCACCTAGAATACAACGGAACCACTTCCTTTCCATTTTTAGAGACATAACATTTACTCTGCCTCGTGCAACATCACATCTTTAAAATAAACTTACTTGGTAATACTTAGTGATCTGAAAGGAGAGGGGACTGCAATTAAGTTTCACATTAAAATATAAAAAGAGCGTGGTAATATTTAGCAACTCTGTTTTTAAATCAATTGCTTTAAAAAATGAAAAATAAATTATTCAATTGATTTTTTTTTTTAAAAGATCCTTCTAAAAAAGTTAAATAATGGAATCCTCTCTTATACTCGTTTATATTCAGGGATTCAGTGCAGATACCTGACCAGATCATCATGCATCTGCTTTAAGAGAGTTATTATCTTCTGTTGAATGCCAAATGTTTTCCACCCTACACAAGAATTGCTAGCAAGAATACATGTCATACAGCCATAAACCCACACAATGCAATAGCAGTCATTTAAATAACTATGTGCAAATATTTTGCCAAAATACCACCCACCAAGTCACAGTCTTTCAGGGGATGGCACATTTTTCCACTGAATATAGAGTGTGATTGATAGTGGGTTTTCCTCAGAGCATTATGTAGTCTTTCCTTCCTGTCACCCCAATCCTACAGGGGCTGGGCATATATTAGTGAACCTGTTTTGTGTGCAGACTTTGAAACCCATCAGGAGCCTGTCTGTGGAGGAGTTTCTTCTGCTGTAAGATACAGAAGCATGAATGACAACACCAATATCTTTTAATGCTGAAAAGAGGGGAAGAATCAGTACAAGTCCTCTCACCTTACATGAACTATCATAACATTTTTTTTAAACTGCTTTTTTTCTCCTAAATATTATGAACATCCCTGCAGTATCAGTACTTTCAATTTTCTTTAATAAGGCCTTTTTTGTACAGAGTTTTTTCCACTCTAGAGGACATGAACTATTTTTTTTTTTTGAATCAGAACTCAGTGGTTTCTGCATTTCTAGAAAAAAGCCATATTGAGTGATTAATACTTCTCAAGACGGCCACAGGTTTGTTTTAGTTGGGAAAATAACTGAGGCGAATTTTTCATAGTGTCTTCTACCCTGTTGTAATAAATAGCTACCATTTTGGTTTTTGAGGACTATATTTACACAAAAAAAATAAAATTTGGTCATCTTGTATACCAGGGTAATCTTCATGCTACGTGAAACACTGTTTTGGTTAGAGAATGGGTCTTCAAACAGTCCTGATCTGTTCCTCACATCCATGTGTTATGCATGTGTTCTTAAAATATGATTTTTGCCCCACGCAAAACGCTCTGAAACACCCTCTGTAAACAACCTACTTTCTAGGAAAGCAGTTTTAGGAGAGGTAACTTTAGCACATTAAGACTTGTGCTGATTCTTAGGGCAAATTTCAAGCCTAAAACTGATTAAAAAAAGTTCAGACAACAGTCGTGCACACGAATAGCTAGAATGTGCTATTCTTGCTGTCTGACCGGTTTGTTAGGTTGCATAGATTTTACCTCTTTATAGAACTGCAGACTTTCACAGAAGTCAATTTAGACACTACCAAAACTGTAGCACATCCCTGGCTGAATGACGAGATCAGGAAAATACTAACGCTCTACTAAACTGCCTCCCACCTCTTAAAAGGTCAAGGTTAATAATGCTTCCCACAGCTGCTTGTGCAGTGCCGCCACTCACTTCATCTCTTCTGCAAGACTGGAGTCACTCAGTCTGTCATCAGCTTGGTTCAAATTTGAAATGCATCATCGTTAGATGATACCTCAACTTGCACATTCAGCCGAGTAACGTAGAATTGTGTTGGTGACGGAAATATGTTTTAACATAATTGTAACTCTGTATTCTTTTTTTCCAAAAGATTCTGTGGAGATACTAGTGACAGAAATTACTTGTCTTGGCTTTATTTAGCAAAACAGGAGGTGGAAGCGCAATTCCTTATGGCATGATCAGCCTTCGGATAATGCTGTAATTGTCATGAGCTACATTTTCCCTTTGCACAGCAGTGGTAAAACGGGCACTCTTGCACTCTGACATGCAGCTCTAAATCAAAGGGAAGATGGAGCAGAGCTTTGTTTGTAAATTGTAGTGCCCAGTTCTGGAAGCACACAATATACTGTCTTCATGTTATTTTTACAAGAGAAGGTAAAAGAATCAAAAAAGCAAAGCAAAAAAGAACAAGAAATGAGCAGCACGACAAGAAAAAAACCCAGGCTTCCAGCACTGTGTTTACAGTTTCCAACTGATTTCAGTAACACAGAAAAATTGTGTTGCCTTATGACCGCGTTTCCTCAAATGTACTGTAATAGGAAAGTAGATGGTACCCTTCTAAGGAAACAGTTATCTTCTAACACCCTTAAATAAATTTGCTTTCTAAAGTTTTCCTCTAAAATAGCTGATATTAACCTCTGTCAGCGTCAAGGTAAATGGGCCTAATCTTATCCAATATACTAATTCTTTTGTTCCTATTAATTTCAATCTAACCAATCTACAAGGTTATGGGAAATCTATTTTCTGTTGCTTTTCAATATCGATTAGTAATTATTTTGAAGGGTATAACGGAATGGGAAATCAGTAACTAAATCTTAATCCTATCCTTTAATCTTGGGCATCAGTGTCAAGGTAGGTAGGTGATTTTCAAGTTCTTGCCTGCTCTATTTTTCGAGCTCATGCATATGGTGATTGGATAAATACCTGGTGATACTTGCTCAGCCACAGTGGATCAAATTATAAACACAGAATTGTCATTAAATTTATACAACAAATATCCACGTTTTCCTGACTGTACCACATCAGCTTCTATTATCAAAAATAGAAGAATAACTTGATTCAGGGATACTCAAGGCATCAAGAAATACTGATCGTCAAGTAATGGCTGTGCCTTTATGGGTTTCTGCAAACTTAATGAGTGTAGTCAGCAGGGAATTAATTCTATTAAGTTAAAAGTTATGAGACTCAGTCAATATGCAGAAGGTATATTCAGTAGCTAGAGAGACTGCAACCAAAGATCCCTGAAGTTTTCCTTCTTTTGACTGATAGCATGATGTACAACCCAATATTCGTATATTTACCATAGTAGTTATATATCTGACCTCATAACCACTGACAAATGAATTATGAGGGCTCAGAGCCGGCTAGAAATATAGTACAGATTGCAGAGTAAAATGCACACAAACACTCATTCTAGGGAGGCACTAGAGTTTGGCAAGAGGTAGAAAACTTTCTTAAATAAAAAAACCTTTAAAGAAAAATGTTATTCAGCAATTGTTACAAAGCAATTAAACACTGACACATCAAGATGAGGGTTGAGATCCGCACTTCAAACAACAATGTGCTAACAAGACTGAAGGGTATGTAATGTGAAAAGACTGGTGACGATACCAGGCATTTCCTCTATAGGAAGATTTTTTTGGTGCATTCTTAGTCATTTGTGTACATCTGGGTGGTTTTTTCTACTATTTAACTGGCAAAATCCTCAACTATAGGAGAAGGACATTTTGGTAGTTCACAGAGACCAGTCAAAACGTGGAAGCCCACTATGTGAGATCCTGCAGGCAGCTAAGCATGCCCAAGCAACAGAAACTGGAGACAGGCAACTGTCCAAAAAATGAGAAGTTATCTTGCTTGGTTTGTATTTACTTAAAAAAAATAAATCATTGGGCCATTTTTCAATCTCCTGTATTTCCTTCTGTCACATTTCAGCAGTGACGTTCGTGATACTGATACTTGCAAAAACTGCCTGGCAGTTATAAATGTCATTTTATAGTGTTTACATAAGAGTCAGCTCTGGAAGACCACTTCAGCTCTTGGGTGTTTTGGCTGAAATAATCAGTAGCAACTTGTTTTGGCTTGTAGTTAAAAGACTCATGTCTGAGCCTCTGGACATTATATTACATTATAAACCACAGCGGTGGTTCTATCTAACTTTGCTTTAAAAATAAAAGCCTTATGAGGCAATGTAAAAGGAAAATGTTGAAAAGTCAGATTAAAGAAAGGTAAGAGAGGTAAATGAAACATCTGCCAAACAGCTTTGTTAGGGACATGGGGTGCAGGGCTGAAGAGGGAGTAGACTTCAATAACATAATTTCAGTAGAACACATTTAAGAAGTGACTGCACAGCCTAAACGGGGCAAACATGGTAAAATAAACTATGTAAATGATCACTCTACTACACATATTAAGTATAAATGATGTCCTGTAATACACCATGCGTTTTTAATAACTGTGTTTTGATAACTGTCCTCTGGTCAGCCAGAAGTTTCATAACAGATATTTCTTATTTGAAGAACTTATTAAGGAAGAGAAGAAAGATCTGACCTTCATTTAGCTAATATGAAGGTAACATTTCATATGGGAAGTACAACCAAAGCTGCTTTACTTATTTCGGATTACAAAGAGAAATGATTAAGAGATGCAGCAATTCAAGGGAGGCAAAGCTATTCCACTGCGGTAGGGACCAACATGCCTATGCCCGGGCTCGGTGGAGCAGCACCTTGCGGAGCCACCTGAGCTGGCTGTGGTGAGTTATCTCCGGAGCCAGAAGCACCAGGGCCACCTCAGTGTGGGGCTTTGACTGATTACCCTTTCAGGGAGGCAGAACTAATTACCTTGGCTTGAGCCCAGATGGATATTGTTTCCACGGCTCAAGCTACTAGCTCCACATGCTGCTGCACAGTGTGCTGGATAGACTTTTGTATTCGCTTATCTATAGCATGGCATTGCTTGAGCTAGATAAGCATATCCTACTTGATAACTGGTGGAAATGCCACAGAGCCAAGAGTGCTGAGAATATCAAGATATTATTTGTGGAATAGAAAAGTATGTATTTACTATAGCTATAAGTTTAAGGCAGTCAACAGGTACAGCCATCAGCACATCTCTATGATTGATTATACTTCAGACTAACTATCAACTATAGCTTTTATTGTAAAACCTTATCAACATTAAAATAAATCACTTTAAAATATTTCTGCCTCCTGGAAAGCAAGTAAAATGACATAAATATCTGCACACTAGAGAATCTCTATTTAAGGTTAAATTTCTTCTTTCGCATTGAGACATTCAGTCTGGGTTTTAAATTGATTTCATCTTGTTAAACACAAAAATACTTCACCCCTGAGGAATATTCTAAGAGTGAAAAGTATTTAGAGCCCTGCTTTACAACCTGGTTGCCAAAACACCCTACAGTTAGCAAATATTGACAAGGAGTACTTTGGTTTGCGAAGCCCCACAAGTCAAACAGTAACTGAACATTAGTTTCAGAGAACAACTTATCAAACACATTTATCCCGACTCTGTAACATGACTGGAGTAATCTGAGATTTTAGTGTGGTCAGAAAACCTGCATTGCAAACGCAGAAATGGGAAGACTGCATTCTTTGACACAGTTGTGCTGATCTTTGGGTGGAAACCGTGGTTATTGACCTGAACATACAAAGTGCTTTTAAGAACTAGAGGAGTGAAGCAGGAGACTTCCTGAATATTGTTTAGAGGCTAAAGCCATTCAAGTTCACTGATAGTTTAGCTTTTGATAGGAAAACAGGATCAGATTGAAAATGCAAAACCATAAAACCTGCAATGGCAAAACTATCCTTAAACAGAGAAAAAACAAAGTTCTCACAGGAAAGCAGGCTACCTTTATACAAAGTTTTAGATTTTCAGACACTAAACTATAGACAGTGGTTATAAAATAGTCAATACCATCATAGTTTCAGATAAATAAATTTGAAACTCCACACTTCTGCCTGATTCCAACTGCAAGCTCAGTTTGAATTATACATTTTAATCCTATCAGCTTTCTGAACAGTGTTTCTGAGCATCTGCCTTGAAGCCTAGCTTCAGTGGACACGAGGCGCTTGCTTAAAGCACCCCAGCAGGGGCTTTCCTGAAGTAGCTGATGGCCACGGGACATCACTGGGTGCCTGCGCTGGCAGAGGAGAGGGGCACAGTGTATCCTGCACAGGTCTCGGGGCTTTTCAATGCCCTGTGCCTGGCAACAACTCCATCCCCTCATTCCTTTGCCTACATCCCCTGTCTGACCCAGGGAATGTACAAGCTTCCCCCAGAAAGGGAACCCTTCCAACACATCTCCATCATCTCCTTTTTCCTTTTTCTTCGCTCCAGCTGACAAGTTACTGAAAGCCCCACGGGTGGGCAATGCTGAGCCCCGGACTCGCACAGCACTTAACCTTTCCTTCCACTGCTGGTGAAGAACAGGTCCTTGTGCACAGACCTACCACAGTTATTTATACTTCAGCATCTCTAGCTGGAAGTGATATTAATATTGTTAGCTGCAGTAAATAGGTCCTGATGTGATTTAATAAAGTATAACAATCAGGAACTAGAATGTTAAATATTAAGCATTTACTTTAAACATTAAACAATGAAGTTCTCCTCTGAATTTTTAAATCTTACCCAGATTTTATAAAAACTGAAAACGAACCAGGAAACTTTTAGCATGAAAGATTTACATCCCTCAAAGAGGAGAAAGAAACTGGGAGCAGGGACACCTCCACATTATAAATATTTCAGAACACATCTATAAAAGAAAAAATATTGTGCTATCTCATATCATCTCAGGTAAATATAATCTCCGATACCAACCTTCGTAAAGAATCAGAAGTTTCAGTTAGTTTGACAAAATACCTAAGTAACACTCAAAAGTATAATGCTAAAAAGGGTTCAGCTGTGTCCATAGTGTAAGCCCATCTTTGTTTCCAGCTGGGGGATGAGGCCAGCAGTAACACAAACTGGAAGATTTCTGCCATAATTCAGAGCCCACCAGCTGCAGAAGTGACAGTCACCATTAGTTACAGTTACATGGGAGCAGCAGACTTTTTTATTGCTAGTTTCACTTGTCTGAACCATAAAAAGCTCATTATCCTGAAAGCTGCATCCTTACGTTATCCTGTAGACAAAGTCAATACCAGAAGTGACTCAACACACACTATACTGGGCAGTATCATATTTGTAATCAGCAAAAATTCTCCTCTTCTTTGAATCTTGACTCTTTTCATTGCCCTTTCACCACCTTCCCAGTAAGAGATAAATGATATTTTGATAGACTTTTATACTGACTGAATTAATGTTAAAGGTAATTTTTAATGAGGCACGGTGCTGCTGGCCACACTGCCTATTTTAACTATAATCTCAGAATTTTTAAAAAATTACTATCACTCTATTAAAAAACTTCCCTGATGGTTGGGATATACCAGGACAAAGAAAGTAAGCAAGTAAGCAAAGAAACAAATACATGCCCTGCTTCTAGGCTTGGGGAGTTTAAGTCAAAAAATCAATGAGTAGCTTTGACAAGTTTTAATGTAATGAAAGATGTAACTGTCATTATTATCACTGGGAATAAATCAGAAAATTTTGACACCAGCAGTGATGTCACCAATCCTTTGTGCCTTAATATTTATTTACTTTTTTGATCACGGGGATAGGAGTCTTCAGAGACAGCTCATTTTTATGAAAGTAGCTCTGTTCACAGTTGGAAACAGAAAAACCTGGGATTTACTTTTCGGTTCGCTTCTCCCCAGCTGCTGAATTTTTCATTTGAGGCAATTAAGAAAAAACATATTGATAAGTAGAATGCTGTTCAAGCTAAAAAAGATCAGAAAACATTCTATAGCCTTCTTTATGTTTGTCTAGACAGTAATGCAATGCATTAACTGAAGTGCTTTCTACTTTGTATTCATTTTTTACCTTATTTGCTATTTATTAATCAACTCTGTCATGCAATCCTGAAGGTGAAGGATTAGAGAGAGAGCTGAAGAAAAGAAAGTCCAAGGCGTGCAGCCATCATATAGTTTTGCTGTGGCCAGAATAAGTGCATAAATGTATTCCCTGAAAGCAGTCATGACCAAGGCAGGCTTCAGATGGTATTTTGTTTTCCTTATGTTTCACTCAGAATAACAAGCGATCCTCAGCCTTGTCAGGGGCTGAATACCTGAGCAAAATGCCAAACCTTGATCTCTGTGAACCTGTGAGTGACCCATGGAATCTTCTGCTATTAAAATGGAAAGAGATATCTGAAAGAAAATGCAGAATACTTTGTAACATGCACTCTCTTTTGTCTTTTTCAATCCTTAATTTGTTGGGTAACTGGGTAACCTCCAGTGTCTTTAATTAAACTCATTAGATTCTGCCCTCATACCTGGCAGGTAGCATTAATTGCCCGTTTGCTAGACACCATGTGGGGGGGTAAGACACAGTGAAAGAGGAGCGTGACTCTGACCCCAAGAAAAGCTAGCATGGAGATAATATTTTCAACTCTCTCTTAGAAACCTAGTGTGCTACATGTTGGGCAAAAAACATAGATTGTCTGGTAGAAGCCTGCATTCACTCTGCATACGCAGTCAAAAAGGCTGGAAAGAATTGATTATGGTGGCTTTATTTTTTTTTTTTATCTGTGCATATGGTTCCTTCTGAACCGTCAGGATACCCGACTGCAACAACATGTTCAATCTCTTCAGTCAAATGTACACGTATTTCTTTATCTCTGCTTTTACCTTTTTAAGAAATAAATAGAAACAAGCTGCAAACCCTCTTCCAATAGTCTGGTTGTATTCTCTAGCTATTGACAGAGTTCTAAAATGCATTTATTTTAAATTTCAGAATGGTCTTGCCTATTGTACAGAAGAGTTTTATAAACTCTTGTCTGGAAACTTGTAGACATGGAGAATCTTTTTACACTGTTATCGGTACTTGCTTAATATTTTTACCATTTTTACTGGGATTGAAACACCAAACTAACAAACTATCTTACACATGAAACACCTACAAGTCTTAGAATTAGAAGTGAAGTAAAATGTCCAAATAATCTCAAATGTCTGGATTTTATGTCAGCAGGTCTTAATTTACATTTACTTCCAAATACCACACCCAGAAAGTATTCTTTTCTATCCTGATTCGATGACCTAAACTTCAGACATATATAAAAACTGTTCTCTTGGGGCTCGCTGTTTTGCTGCAAATGCTCTTCACAGGATATAAAGCTGAAAATTTAAGAATAATGAGACACCAGAACCAAAGAGTATTCACTGTGCTGTCTGCCAAATATCTGTCATCTCAGTACGAGTCCAGAGGGTAGCCAGCTGAGGCTGAAAATCAAATAAAGTGTATGATATAATCCAACAGATTACATTTGTGGCAATTATGGAGTATTTTCCATTTACATATCCTCCAGTGCTTTAAAAAGGGACATGTGATTTGCCACATTTTCTATAAGGGGAAAACTCAGAAATCAAGCCACATTTTCAAGGAACATTCAAGCCAGTCAGAAGGAAATGCGTAGTTCTAGCAAGTGGTAGGAATTTTTTTATTAAATATGCTATTTTTCTAGTATGTAGACACATTCTAAAAGTCTTTCAAAGCAACGTATGCAATGCTGAAGTGGTTTAAAACTACATTGATTCAATTTAAAAGGATATAATTTTCCTTAATTTCTGTCTTAATGCAGGCATATGTATTTAATTTTTTTTACTTACATTAATTTCAGCAAATTACGTGACCATTTTCATTATTTCCAATTCTTTTTCTGACCCAATAGTTGTTCTTAAAACAGAAAGCGATGAGAGCCAGCAAGTGAAACATAATGTTATTCTGAAGAAGCAAGGGATTCTGAAAGACTGCAGGATTTTCAGAAGCCAAAACCTGCAGAGTAGACAAGACAAGAGACAATTCAGGGCATCTGTGAAACGACAAACACAAATGAGATAGCCAAGAGTAACATAAACAAGAAGTCACCAGTCTTTTAAACTTAAGAATAACCAAGGAACACTGTTTAAAATACCCAAAAATCTTGCAATATTATTTTGAGAAAGCAATAGCTCTGTCAACAAACAACAGAAAACCAGTTGAAATCCATAGAAACCATATTCTCTTTACAGACAAAAATAATAGAAAACTGGAGGAGTATCAGAGGGATATCACATGCTTGCCTGCGGTTCTTCCTCTTCCGTAATTACATGCCTATTGCCACTGTTGTACAGGCTACTGGATTACACCCTTAATCCATACAGCCATTCACACATTATGGTCTTTGTCAGTGGACTACTACTTTCTCCATGCATGACGGAGCATTTTTACTGTCTGTAACATCATCATCGAGATACCAAGTGAGCTGAACATAAGCAGCAGCTCTGTCACATCTGTTGGAGAAGAGCTCCCCTCCCCTAGAGGAGTACGGTTTCCAGATATTTAGGGCTTTGCAAAGCTTTCAATAGATCATTTTCCTCTTTTCCTCCCTTCAGAAAAAGTAAGGAAATGTTGTACAAGTTGATATGCAATAATCATTTGTTTACTGAACCCATGCTTTTCTCCTTTAAGAATGAGAACGGCATTATGTTTAAATCAGTACATTGAGATTACTGTTAGATATACATACATGACTCATAAACCACTGAAAAATATTAGAGGTTGAACAACCCTGATTATTAAGGTACTCATAATCAAAGTAGGCTATAAATGTGCGCACATTTAGTTACATTGGTTCAGATGGAGAACTGTAACTTGTTCAGTTGT